>PVKS010008465.1:17788-68249 GCA_004027875.1 Aplodontia rufa | reverse complement strand
TGCAGTGTCCGTTGAATAATTAAACACAGCCAGCTATCAGGTGAGTTTGAAGTTTCCTGTTCTGGAAAATGAGGCCAGACAGGATTTTGGAGGCAGAAGGCTGAGTCTCACTGACTCTTCAACCTCAAGCAAGGTCTGCAGCTCCTCTCTCGGTACCAGCTAATACTAGGGTCCACCCCGTTGAAGTACTATGGAGATTAGAGAAAAATAATAGGTGTGAAAACTTATCAGAGCCTGCGCCCTGCAGGAAGCACTTAAATACCAGGGCTTATTGTTTTTATTCTTACTATCATTATCATCACTTAATAATACTGTAGTAAGGTAGATGACAGTAAAGGCTGTGTTTTCACACAGTGGCTAATTGGAACTTGCTGAAGTTCACGTGCTGTGCTCTGTTTCTCTGGAATGTGCCCTCTAAGGCCCTCCCATCCTGTATCCGCCTCCGCCTCCGACTGGTGTGGCCTCGGGGTTACAAGATCGTATGGGATGCGAGGTCACACGGTCTGGCGCTCGTGGGGAAGGCAGTCTCTGTGGAAACTGGGGTTTTGGGGTTAGCCTCTTGTCAAAGCGGCTGCAAAAGGCTGAAAGCTGCCATTAGTGGGAGTGAGCCCGCACCTGTGTGGGTGAGCTGGGGGCACAGTGGGAAGCGAGTGCAGAGCGCAGCTCTTGGGACAGATGGCCTCAAGTATGTCGCGTGAAGTTTGGAGCTGCCAGCCCATCCCAGACCTTCTAGAGGGAGGGCAGGGTAGGGTGCTGCCTGGCCCTGCCTGCCCACTGGATGCCACAGCATAGTCCTGGAGGAGGAGACCCTTCCTGGCAAGCACCCAAGCAGCTGGCATTTAAACACCCATGGCCAGAGTTGGCAGACAGAATCGGGGAGGGTGGGAGTGCCGACCCTGGGCTTGAGGTCTCGGCCCTGGGCCAGACTGCCTTTCTGGGCCACCTAGAAAGGATGTCTGGGAAGATGCTGCTCTGGGGCTCCTGAGGCTGGGTGGCAAACATGCTGGCCTCTGAAACAGGAGCCACATTGTGTCTGGCTCAGTCACTCAATCATGAAATGTTAGAACCAGAAGGTCCTTTGGGACCTTCAGCCTCCTCTTTTTACAAATGAAGCACCTGAGACACAGAGAGAGTGTGTAACTTCCTTAAGACCACACAGCCTGTCAGAGGTCACTGGTCCAGCTCATTGAATGCATTCCTCTGGTTTCAGAATCGGTGCTCTTTTTCTCCACCCCAAGACTCCAGTGCACTAGCAACACGCCAGATACAGGAACCATCCCCAGGGTGAGTCCAGAGGAGCGATGTTCTAGATTGTTCTCTGGAAGCATTGGTGGTTTAAGATAATCTTGAGCTTGGGTGCTGTCTGAAGAAGCTGCCTCTGCAGGCTTGCGACTTTTTTTTTTTTGGCAAAATAAGTCAGGCTGTAGCATCTGTGTCGAGTGGCTGGCTTTCCTTTGCCGTGTCTGAGAGCTTTGCAGGACTGCAGGAAACCAAGTACTCACAGGTTCCTCAGCTCCCGGGACACAAGGAGTGCGGGGTGCTGAGTGCGAGGACCCTGTGGGCTTTCTCCCGCCGAAGTTTCTGCTGAGCTCTATTGCTTCTGCTCAGGTGTCCACAGGAATCATCAGTGGCGGAAACTCTTAGAGGGCACTGCACGTTCTGGGTCAATTTCCTTGCAAACAGTTGGGCCATGGTCCTTGGGAGAGAAAAATACTTTTTCTTTTTATTATTATTTTAAAGAGAGAGGGATAGTGAGAGAGAGAAAGAGAGAATCAGTTTTATTTAGTTTTTCATGTGGCTTTTGTTGCTCCGAGACTCTGCTGTGTACGTGGTGCTGGGGTTTGAACCTGTGTACTCACACACGCCAGGCAAGCGCCGTAACTGCTGAGCCACCGCTCCAGCCCCTCCCTTTTCTCTCTATTGATGCATAATGATGATACAGAATGGGAGGTTCATTGTGGCATATCTGTAGGTTCACATGATACTTTTATTTTTTTTAAAGAAGGAGGGACAGTGAGAGAAAGAGAAGCAAATTTTAATTAGCTTTACATGTGACTTTCATTCCTCCAACACTTTGTTGTGTACGTGGTACTGGGGTTTGAACTTATGTACTCGCGCATGCCAGGCAAGCGCCGTAATTGCCAAGCCACCGCTCCAGCCCTACACACAATACTTTGATCACTTTCATCCCCCGGTCTCTCCCCTTCTCCTCCCTCCGCCTTCCCCATCCTCCATCCTAATGGCCTCCCTTCCATTTTCATGAGATGCCCCCACCCTGCGTTTCCCGTTTCACCTCTCTAGCTTGCACATGTGAGAGAGAATGTATGACCCTGGACTTTCCGGGTCTGGCTTATTTCCCTTAACACGATGCTCTCTGATTCCAATCACTTTCCTGCGAACGGCGTAATTTCACTCCTCCTGATGGCTGAGCAACACTCTGTTATGTGTATGTATCACATTTTCCCTGTCCGGTCATGTTTTGACAGACACCTAGGCGGGTTCCATAACTTGTGCTGCTATGGAAATGACTCTCGGTGCATTGCTAGCGCGTTGACTTGAGTGCTGGGCAAGTACCTGGATCGTCTGGTGGTTCTCCTCCCGGTTCCTCGAGGAACCTCCACACTGATTTCCACAGCGACTGTACCGATTGACGTTGCCCCAACAGTGTGCAGGAGTCGTCCCCTGCTCCCGCGGACCCCCCCACCAGCAGTTATTATCATTTGTATTACTGACGACTCCCGTTCTAACTGGAGAGAGATGGAATCGCGGTGCAGTTTTGATTTGCATTTTCCTGATGCCTAGCGATGCAGAGCATTTTTAGCCACCTGTATTTCTTCTTTTGAGAACTGTGTTTGGTTTATTTGTCCATTTATTGCCCTGGTTTTATTTATTTAGTTTGCTATTGAGTTTTTAAAGTTCTTTATGTGTTCTAGATAGTGAATCTCTGTTGGAAGAGTAGCTGGCAAAGATCTTCTCCCATTCCGTGGGTTCTCCATGGCGTGAGCCGTTGCTGCACAGAAGCCTCTTTGTCTCATGCTGCCCCGTTTATCGATTCTTTGCATCATTTCTCGAGCAGTAGCTGTCCTGCCTGAGCTAATATGTTGGGGCATTTTCCTGTGTTCTCTTCTAGCAGTTGCAAAGTTTCTGGTCTTATTCCAAATTCTTTTAGATCTATTTTAAGATTTTGAGTTGACTTTGGTGCAGGGAGAGAGAAAGAGAGATAAAGAGATAGAGATATTGCTCTTTTTTATTTTGGTATTGGAGATTTAACCCATGGATGCTTTACCAGGGAGCTACATCCCCAGTGTCTTTTACTTTTATATCATTTATTTGTTTTAAATGGATTGAGAGAGAGAGGAGAATCAACTTTATTTTTTCTTTCTTTCATCTGGCCTTTGTTTCTCTGGTATTTAGTTGTGCACATGGTGCTGGGGTTTGAACCCAGATCCTTGCACTTGCCAGACAAGTGTTCCAACTTCCGAGCTACCTCTCTGGTTCCTGCTTTTTAATTTTTATTTATTTGATACCAGGGATTGAAGCCACATCCCCAGCCCATTTTTAATTTTGAGACAGGGCCTCACTAAGTTGCTGAGGCTGGCCTTGGACTTGTGATCCTCTGGCCTTAGCCTAGAGTCACTGGAATTACAGGTGTGTGCCACCGCGGCTGGTGAGGGACTTATTTTCAGTCTTTTACATATGAACGTATAGCTTTCTCAGCAGCAGTTGTTAAAGAGACTGCTCTTTCTCCTGTGTGAGTTTTTGGCACCTGACAAAATGCTCCTAATGGTTTTGCAGAATATAGTTTTGGTTTTGCCTGAATGTGAGACGTTTGTCTCTTAGAAACCACCAGCCTCCCTGCGGAACTCGTATTTATACTTGTTTTGGTTTGTGTTTATATTTGGTGAAGAGGATTCTGTAGAAATGGAACAAGATGTAGTCCCCAGTGGGGAGAAATCTTCACTTTCAGAAACCCCCTTTGCATTTCGTGGTTGGGAATGAGGACCAATCGAAATAGGAAAGCCCTTTCTCTTTCCTGTTGACTGCTGGCTCTGAAGCCTAACAAAAGCCATTTTGTGTCTTCTAAATCCCTTTTCCTTTGGTGCAGCAATGTGGAAAATGTGGGAAGTGGAGGCAGGAGGCGAGAGACGCCGGGGAGAGCCACATGCCCTTGTCTCTGGGTGACCCTTCTGCCTGTCTTGCTCCTCCCCTCCCCTGGAGGGGACCATGTTATGGTTTGGATGAAAGGTGCCCCCCAAAAGTTCAACATGAGCCAATGAGAAGGCTGAGGTGAAATGGTTGGGCTATGAGAGCCTTAAGCCAATCAGTGAGCAGATCCCCTGATAGGGATTAGCTGGCAAGGGTAGGCAGGCAGGGTGTGGCTGGAGGAGGTGGGTGGTTGGGAGTGTGCCTTTGGGGTACATATTTTGTATCTGGTGTGGAGTCTTCTCTGCTCCTGGAGCCAGGCCTTCTGCCATGATTTTCTGCCTCCTCTCAAGCCCCTAGGTGTGGAGCCAGCCTTCTATGACCAAGACCTCTGAAACTGTGAGCCCTCAGACTTTTCCTCCTAAAATTGTTCTTGTTGGGCCTTTTGCTCACAGCATCGAAATAGCTGACTAAAATAGACCACAAGGGTCAGCAGAGGCCCAGACAATTACAGTGGCTGTGAAGGCTTCCCAACTCAGCTCCCTGTGACCCCAAATCCCCTGCCCAAATAGCGAGAGTTCTTCCTGTAGTCTGACCACAGTATTAAGATAGGGGCAAATGTATTTGGGCTTATTGAATGGAACTTCATCATTTGCAGAAGAACTTGGGTATTTTGAGCTGGACAGATTTGGAATCAAATTTGTCAAGTATTCGCTGTAGGACAGTGGTCTAGTTACTTCTTCTCTGGAGGCCCCAGTTTCCTGATGTATAAATAGATATAAATTTAGTACCTACCTTGTGAGGATTCAGTGTGCGGGGTGTGCTTGCTCAGGGCTGCATGGGCGAGGGCTCAGGGAATGTCTGTCACTGTTGAAAGGTGAATTCTCTGCAGGCAGGGACCATGCCTGGTACCTTGTCCTTAGAACAGGGGCTACACATAGTAGGTCCTCAGCAAATGTTTATGGAATTATTGTGTCTTGTCCAGTAAATAGAGGATGTGTCTACTTGGGACTTCCACAGTGAGAGAAATAAGAATCTCTCAGCTAGGCTAGTTCAACAAGCAACATGACTACAATATCATAATGATTAGAAATCATTCATTCAGTCACTGAAACTGAGCGCCTCCTAGGGAAAGGTCCTAGGCCGGGACCTGGGGTCTCCTAGTAAAGGTCTAGGCTGGATACTTTGCACAGGGTCTTTCTTTCTTTCTTTTTAAAGAGAGCGAGGAAGATGGAGGGAGAGAAAGAATCAACTTTATTTAGTTCTTTTTTTTTAAAGACAGAGAAAGAAAGAATCAATTTTATTTAGTTTTTCATATGGCTTTCATTGCTCCAACACTTTGTTGTGTGCGTGGTGCTGGGGTTTGAACCCATGTCCCTGTGCATGCCAGGCAAGGGCTGTAACCGCTGAGCCACTGCTCCAGCACAGAGTTTCCTACCTTCAGCCCTGCTGACATATTGGCTGGCTAATTGTTGTGGGATCTGTCTGTGTACAGAAGGATGTTTAGTAGTATCCCCTGTCCTGATGGTCTAAAATGTCTCCAGATTCTGTCAAGCGTCCCTGAGCGGCGGGGGGTGGGGTAGGGGGGATTGCTCCCTGGAGATCCACAGCTCAGAGTCTTGGTGCTCAACTGTGGCTCCTTAGATGAGCAGCTTAGCCTCCCCCAGGGAGCTTGATGGAAAAGCAGGATCTTAGGAGCCACCCGGCCTGCTGAGTGGGAATCTGGATTTTATAAGGTTCCCAGTGACCCTTCACCCAGCAGAATTTGAGAAGTGCTGCTTTTCAAATCCTATAAGAAGCAAGGATCCAGGGGGCTGTGCTGGATCTTAGCTGCCCACTGATGTTTCCCAGGGAGCTTTAAAAAATATCAATCCCTAGACGCCACCCCCAGAGTTTCTGATTTGCTTATTTGGGTGCAGTGCGGGTGACTTTTAAAAACTCCCCAGGAGCTTCTGCACAATGGAGAAGCACTGTCTAAGGGCTGCAGAAGCAAATCACACAAAGATTCAGCTTTTAGATGCAGATTTGTCAGCTGAGATGAGACATCTAGACAATCATTACCTGAACTGAACCCTGCAAACCATCCCATGCCCCTCCATGCCAGTCCCTCGCACTGCTGTGGCTGCTCATCGAAAGCTGTGTTTTTCATCTTTGCCCTGACGTCACCTGGGCATCTCATTCTGTCTCCTGGAGAAAGTTGTATTTCTGCCAAGGAAGATGGAACAGCAGACAGTTTTGAGTCCTGTTCAGTCAGTTGTATTTAGAATATAGGCCTGTCCGAGTTAAGTCAAATTTAGAATATAGACCAGTCCAAGTTCAAGTGTTGGAATGCCTGTTCCTGGAGGAGCCAGACTGGGTGCACGTGGCCTGTGAGATGGTGGTCTCAGCACACCGAAGCAATGCAGACCTTAGGGGAGGGGTGGGCTTTGCGTGCCCTCAAGGAAAACCCCAAAGCCACACCTGGAAGTTCTGGATATGGCTGAGAAGCCATGTGGAAATGCGTGGGCATTTCCTTGTGTGTATTTTGGGTTCAAAGCTGACATGTCATCTTGGTGTGGGTGGAGGCAGTGGCTGCATTTTTAGAATGCCTGAATCCTGCCTGCAAATATTTCTCTTGCCCTCCAACCAAGTGTTGCCCAGTTCAGAGAGGTGTCTAGCTGCTGATCAGCACTTTGTGGAATGAGGACTTTGCTCAGAAGCCCAAAACAGTGATTTGTTAAGAGGGAAAAGCTCCTCAGAGTTCACTAGTGAGTGGATCTTGTGCTGTTGGTGTGATTGCTGAGCTCCTGTATCGTGATGGCCCCATGTCCTGTCCTGAGTTCTTCGGAGCTGGCAGAGGAGGGGAAGGTGTTCTAGGCACAAAGTGCTCCTGCAGTTTGAGTTCTTGGTGTTGAGTGAAGTCCTGCTGGCCCTGCAGGAGAGGACAGTGAGCACCGGAAGTCAGTCTAGCAGAGGCCCAGGCCACACGGCCTGGTGGGCACCACAGGAAGGCCTGGGGTCTCACCCTCAAGGAGACCACGCGGGACAGGACAGAAGCCTGGAAGATCATCAGCCCATGACCCTCACAGTCTTTGCCCCTGATTTGGTATTTGAGCAGGGCATGAGTACTGTTTGGAAGCCCGTCTCTCTGAGGGCAGGGAATCCGGCACCTGGGAGGGCCTACCAAATTGCAGGTATCAGGAAGTATTTGTTGAATGCCTAATGATATACTCCTTTTTTTTTTTTTTTTTAAATGAGAGAAGGGCAGAGATAGACAGAGAGAATCAATTTTTATTGAGTTTTTCACATGGCTTTGGTTGCTCTGACACTTAGTTGTGTACGTGGGTTGCTGGGGTTTGAACCCATGTACTTGCGCATGCCTGGCAAGCGCCGTAACCACTGAGCCACCGCTCCAGCCCGATATACTCCTTTATCGTAAATCATGAGGTGCAGTCAGGAAACTGAATTCCCACTGCCTAGAAAGATCTGTTCCTCCAGCCACAGCCCTTTCTGACCTGCTCAGTGTTCAACGAGTGCCACTCAGAGCCATTTCTGTAGCTAGTTTATTAGGATCTGCTTACCATCCTCCCTTGGATTGCTTCCTCTTTATTTTGATGTATTATTTTAATTTTGTCCCGAACAGGGTCTGTGACATTCTGTTTCAGTGTGCTAATTGCCTCCCCGCTCCCCCCCCCCAACGTGCTTTAAACATATAGCTATTAAAGTACTCTAACCTGAGAAATCCTGGCACGGTAACACCTTCCTGTCCTCTGACACCCAGCCCAAGTGTTCCCTCTTTGGAAAATCCCCCGGTACCCATACCTCTCGCAAGGCTGGGTTAAATGTTCATTTCAGTCTCTGTGGCGTGGCCGCCCTTCCTTCGGCTGACTGCAGGAGGGAGCCCCGTATCTGATACCTTAACCCTCAAGCTTCTCGCAGGGCTGGGAGCGTTTGGTACTCGGTAAGTGCTCTGAACGACTGAACAAACCTCCTTTTGTTGAGGGAGGCTTATGCTGTCTGGCGGGTGTGTGTGCCCTAACGGGATGCCCTCTGAGAATAATGCACAATAATTCAGGACCCTGCGTCCCCAGACTCCCATATGGGTGCCCATCAACCACTCACATGTAGCAACTTTGATGTCAACTCCCAGCAAGGAGCTAGTATGTTCCTTGTTTAGGGAGGTTTGCCCTCTGTCCCTCCGGATCACATATTCCCTGTCTAATAACCACCCAGCAATCGCGTTTGCAGTTCTCCTATAAGATTGTGGCATTGCCAGTCCAGGAGGGTGGCGGCCAGGGTTCTACTGCTCCTCATGCCTCTGGCTCTTCCTCATTGACTACACCCAGTCCTGCTGGGGTTCTTGGACCCACACTCTTGCTTCTTGCCTCTGTAACATGAGCCCATCTTACTGGGCAGGGCCCCATCTTATACATTCTGATACCCCCATGGGGACTTGGAAGGCCGATGGCACAGGTTTCTAGTGGGGCTTCTTGTTTTCAACATGCCTTGTCGCTTCCCAGCCAAAGCGAAATCCTGCTGCCACAGCAGAGTGGTCAAGGAAGCTGCAGACTCAGAGCAAGCCGCTGCTGGTGGCGGGGCCAGGACTGGGTCTCCACACTGGCTGGCCTCTTATATTCCAGAAGGTGTCCTTGGCAGAGGACTGCTTGCGTTGTAGTTCTTCCTCCCCTCCTGGGCCTGACGTCTGATCTCTACCAAGGAGCGCTTCTGGGCGGGTGGGGGGCAGTGATCAGTGATCCTCCATGCTTTCTGCCATAACACATACTTCCAGGAAATCTTTTCTGCTGAGGGACTCACTAGCTCGGTGACATCACTGAGCACCACCCCTTTTCCTCTCCCCGATACCCACATTTAGTGTGTGGGTGGATGTCCCTCATGTCAAGCTGGTTGTGGATGCTCCAAGGCATTGACAGGCAGAAGCCACATGAAGGGCAGGAGCTACGGCACCTTGGGTCTCCTCTAAAGAGCGAGGAAAATGTCCCCAGAAGGCCCAGCTGACTGCCCCTTCTGTTTCACTGACCCAGTCTGTTTCATAGCACCCTTGCTCAACCAATCATTGAACAGAGTAGGAAGTAGTTGAGGAAGGGGACTGAAGTGCCACCTGCCACTCAGTGTCTCCAAGTGGGGATTGAAAAGCATTGGCATCAGAATTATCCAGAACAGGCTTGTTAAAGTGCACTGTCCTGGGGCTGGAGCGGTGGCTCAGTGGTTTTGGCGCTTGCCTGGCAAGCACGAGGACCCAGGTTCAAACCCCAGCACCCAGGTTCAAACCCCAGCACCACATACACAACTGAGTGTTGGAGCAACTAAGGTCATGTGAAAAACTAAATAAAAAGTTGTTTCTCTCTTTCTCTGTCTCTCTCACTGTCCCTCTCTCTTTAAAAAAAAAAGAAAAAGCACTGTCCTGAAACCCCCCCCCCCCACCTTCTGAACCGGAATCTTCGGCTCAACAGCAGCCCACTGCCCTCTGCAGTAGGTTTGCCGCAAGTCTGAGCCGACGGGCCTGGTGTCTGTAGTTATCTTCTAGTCAGGTTTTCCAGAGCTGGTCCTTTAGGGCCAGCAAGAAGAGTATAGATTTAGCCTACAAAGTTTCCCTTCCTAGTCCTTGTGTTGTAGAGATTCAGATAGAAACGTTTATGGATGCAATGATACTACCTGACATTTGCTTCAAAATAAGCAGGGAGGAAGTGGGCATGGGGGTAAAACAGGGTTAGCCATGATTTTATAATATTGCGGCTGGGTAATATATGTAGGGATCATTATATTGTTTTATCCACTTAAGTTTTTATTTTGTGTTTTTTAATTTTCTGGTACCAGAGATGGAACCCAGAGGCACTTAACCACTGAGGGATATCCCCAGTCCTTTTTATATTTTTGAGACAGGGTCTCACTAAGTTGCGTATGGCCTGGCTAAGTTGCTAAGACTGGCTTTGAACTGGCGATCCTCCTGCTTCAGCCTCCCAAGTTGCTGGGATTACAGGCATGTGCCACTGCACCTGGCTCCACTTAAGTTTTTTAAAGTCTGCAATTTAGCTGCCCGAACTGCTGCTGAGCTGCCTTTGAGCTTGGGTAAGGTATTTTCCTTCTTCAGGTCTCCCCTTGGATTCCAGGATTGCAACAGCAAAAGTTCTCCATAAACTGGTATTTTCACGTTTTCTTTCTTCTTATTTTTTCCCTTATCTACTAATGAACCTCCTCTCCAAACAAATCTTATTCAGAGCCTAAAGAAGTGACAGATAAAAGTCAACAAACTAGCAAGTGCCTCCCTGGTACCCTTAAAATAACTCCAGAAGCCTGGCATGGTGGTGCACACCTGAAATCCAAGCTACTCAGGAGGCCGAGGCAAAAGGACAGCAGGTTCCAGGCCAGCCTGGGTAACTTGGAGAGACCGGCTCTCAAAATAAAAAATAAAAAGGGCTGGGGGTGGAGCCCACTGGTAGAGTGACCCTGGGTTCAGTCTCTAGTACCGCAGTCAATCAATCTCCAGAAACCCAGGACTCTGGAGAAGACAGCACAACGCCTACCACACAATGCCTTCGCATTGCTGTACGCAGTTGAACAGGTGGCACCACTGCAGAGGCCATGGCCTAGTGCACAGACCCAGGAGAATCCTTAGGACAGCAAAGATTCAGTCGTGGATGCAGCTTCTGAGGTGCCTCCCAGCTGCCTGCCACTCAGGCTTCTATACAATTTCGGGTATTCCAAGATGGCAGAGGGCATAAGCATTTACCTCTCTCTTGCAAATTAGTGTTGTGCCCTGGCTGCCAGTGGGAGGAGACCACAGGGCACCCCTACCATATCTTCAGGTTTCTCTGGGCAACATTTCCCGACTCAAGCTAGAACTAGGGTGGGGTGGGCTGGTGGTGAGGCTCTGATGTGGATCCGTCATATGGCAGGATTCGAGTCTCAATCCCTGGTGATGTTGGGAGCCCTTGAATTCATCCAATGAGTGTGGCCTACACAGGACATAGTGATGCCAGCTGCCCGTGGCCATTGCGTTGTTGAGCTTGGGGTCACCTCAGAGAGGTGCAGGGTCATCATTCCTCAGCCTGTGTGTCCGCTGAATGAATGAATGGTGTGAGACTCTGGAATTCATGAATTCCAATATGTTGTCTTAAAACCCTTCGAAGAGGGATCACAGTAATCACCAGGGTCCTGCTGTACTCATTTCCTACTGCTGCTGTAATAAATTATCACAAAATTAGTGGCGTGAGATGAACAACAGATTTGTTTCCTTACAGCTCTGAAGGTGGACCTTCTGAGTTGGTCGCAGTGGGCTAACCTCAAGCAGGGGTGTGTTACCTTCTGGAAGCTCCAGGGAAAAATCCATTTCCTTGTCTCTCCAGCCTCTAGAGCCTGCTCACTTTCCTTGGCTCATGGCCTCCTTTCTCCATCTTTAGATCAACACCTTCAAACCCAAGTTTGATTCCACCACCCTGTCTCTCTCTCCTGCCTTCTCTCCTTCTTGTCTTTGTGTTTCTCCTCCTTCTATCCCTCCTTCCCTCCTGCATTTAGCAGGACCTTTGTGATTATCTTGGGCCCACTAGATAATCCAGGATAATTTCCCTATTTTAAGATTAGAGGATCAGCAACTTTAATTCTGTCCACACCGTTAATCCCCCTTACCCTATTCCTAGATTCCTGGGGCTAGGATGTTGACATCTTGGGCACCTTCATTCTGTTGACCACCTCTACCTACTAGTAGGTTTCAAAGCACAGTGGTCCGTTCCTATGCCACCACGCTGTGCAGCTTTCAACAGGGGAGGGGCTGTTCCACGTGACAGAGGTGGTTCCTCCAGTTCACTTCAGTTCTTGGCCCAGGGGGAGTGCTTGGGCTTACAAGGTGGTGAGTGGGTATGTTTTTTTACTATAAATAGGTCTGACCTGTCAGTGGGGTACAAGAACCCTCTGGACTGATGGGGCCTTCCGGTCCTCATTTCATCAATGGTTAATGGTATAATTTTGAACAATTACCCTATTTGGGTCTTGGTTGTTACATTTGTGAAATGGGTACAGTAATTCTATTCCAGCAAGCTCTTGATAAACATGTGAACAAAGAATCTACTTATATTTCCCTTAGGAATGTGATTCTTAGAAAAAAAATCCAACCGTATTTTTGTGGAAATAAATTCCTGCTATTCCACAGAGATTTCTCCTCTGGGGCCCTCAATCCTTGGGCATCTGTTTCTTTAAGAGAAGGAAAGGAAGCACTGAGTCACTCCTGAGTCTCTTGCCCTTTGATCCCTGAGTGTATAAAATATAGCAATGCTTTCTTTGACACTGAACTTAACAGGAAGCCTGGCACACACATATAGTCACTTTCTTCTCAGCTGGGGTCTAGCTGCCGAAATTTCCAGAGAAAAGGTGATCTGCAATGGTGTAGGCAGGTAAGCACCACTTCTGGGTGCGTGGATGTAAGTGAAGGGGTTAACTTCTGGCTTGGTGGTGGGGTTGAGGGATAGGGGGTGGGGACCAAAACAAACTCACAAACCAATAGAAACAGGATCCTTACAATAAGGCAGCCGGAAGTGGTGTAGACTTAGCCTCTGCTGTACTAGAAAGGGTGCTGCTGCTTCTCTTTAAGCAGGTCGACAGTCGGGCAAATCACTGTACAATCTGCACCTAAGCACCCTCAGGACACGCAGGTGGAGCAAAGGACCAGAGTCTGGTTCAAGGAACAAGCCAGGCTTCATCTCCCCTAGTTTTTTCCCCCGAGGTTTCCCCGCGTGGCATGCAGGCAGTCACCCACTCCCTCCCCGCGGAGAAATCGTGGACCTGGCCGCATTTGGCCTTGACAGTCATTTCACACTCCCGTTGCCACGCGTAGTGGAAAGCGCCCTGGAAAAACTAAGAACTGTAACAAGTCACGACCTAGAGCCTCCTGGAGGAAGCCTGCGGGGCATTCGGGAGCTGCGCACCTCTGTGTCTGTCAAGCCTGTGGCTCTGCGGCCGCAGGGCGAGTGGTGCGCTTCGGGCGAGGTGCTCCGCGCGTCTGGGCGCGCCGCGGGCCGGCCCCGCGCATTCCTGGCCGGGGAGGAGAGCGAGGCGGGCGCCCTCGCGAGCAGCTGGCTGCGCGCTGGCCGGGCTCGGAGCGCCAGAGCTGGGGGAGGAGCCTGGCCCGGCTGCCGCCACTCTCCCACTCATTGGCCTTTTGTGCTGCAACTTTCCCCGAGCCCTTCGCGGAGCCGCGGATTCCCCGCGCAGTTGCCCCGGGAAAGTTTGCGTCCCTGGCTCAACCTGGCCTTGGAGACTCCGCACGCAGCGTGGTCGCTCTGCTCCAAAAGCTCAGCCACTCCAGGGCTCTTGGCAGCTGCGTCCCTGGAGGAAGGCGGCGCGGTGAGGGCCGTCCCGGATCGCCCAGGGCGGGTAAGTGCGCCGCGGCCACCGGGAGGCGGGCGGGCGCCTGGGGTCGGGGAGGAGACCGGTGTCCCCAGGACCTTGGCCGCCAGACAAAGGCGTGCTAGTGCTAGCAGTGGTAGCGAGCTCATTTTAGCTCTCCCCAGCAGGAATTGGTGAAGGATGGAAAAGTGTCCAAATACACATTTGTGTCCCCTGCTGGCAGAGGAGTGTGTCTGCAGGCGGAGGCGGGGGGGGGGGTGCATGTGGGCCCCAAGCGTCTGCCCAGGGGACTGTTTTCCTCCGGTGAGTCCTCGCCCGGTCAACACTTGTGGGTGAGATGCACGCTGGTGGCTGGGCTTCCCGCGGGTGACTGGAGTCCCTGCCTTGTTTGGGGTCCCCGCCCCGGTTGGGGTCCCCACCCATGGGCGGCTTTTGTGCCATCTCCCTGTGAACCTTCCGGGATCGTGTGGTCCCACCGGTCTCACGGGGACACCCCCGGTGGCCACAGCGGAGCGTGGATTAGCCATAAAACTCTGCACTGGATTTCCTCCGAGTTTGGGACTTTTAAATTCTCGAATAGTTACGTCAGCGGGACTGAGCACACTTCGAGGCTCGGGCGTAGCACGTGACCCAGCCGAGCTTCCCCTTGGCGTCCTTGGCTCCCGCTGCCTGTGTTCCTCTGACTTTGGGCGCCCTGCTAGAGCATCCTCAGAAGTGCTGGGGTTGGCTGCGCTCGCCCGGAGCACTCAGCGCATCTTGGTGTGCATGCTGTTCTGGCAACTTTGCTGTACTCTCTGCTTGTCTTAAAATGGCTTTATCATCATCGTTGTCGTGGTCATCTTCCGGCTCCGTCAAATGCAGGGATAAGAATACTTGGTAGTTGGTTGAAATACAACCGACATGCACCTTGTGGAGAGGAGGTAGAAGGAGCCTGTGGAGGGAGGAGGGGCTTAGGTAGTGCTGGGTATGGGTGTGCATGTGCACCTGGGACATCCCAGCCCTTCTGTCAAGGTAGATGGACAGTCAGGACCCTAGGCCTGTCCCTTATCAGTTTTATGCAAGTGTGAAGTGCAGTTCTGTCATCGGGCAGAGAACCCACAGGACACGATCCTTATTTCTCTGATGCTCTGTTGAATCCATGTTTCAAAAGCTGGTCCTGTTATTTTTGGAATGGCAAGCTGACTTTCCAGTCCCAGGGTGTGTTTCCCCTGTGGTTCTCATACGCTGAGATCTCCAGGTAGATTTCCATGGTGGCTTCTCCAGTGCTTTCAGGACAGTTGGTGAACTCCTGAAAAAGGTTTTGTTGGCATCCCTTGGGGTGACAGAGGGTTACCTCCAGGGTGTCTGGCCTGATCCCAGGTCGGGTGGGAGGTCTCCTGAGATCAGGCTGGTTATACTGCCTGCTAGTAGGTTCCCACGAGGCTGAGTCTCACAACCTGTCCTCCCTGGGCATTTTCTGCTGCCCTCCTCATGCTCAGCCACTTGCACCTCTTTCTTAGCTCCTGCACTGTCACTATTCCCTCATCTGATGTCCCATCTCAGGGTAGGACTACGAAGGATGGCCCGCTTCGTGTGTGTGTGTGTGTGTGTCTTTTAAGAGAGAGAGGAACAGTGAGAGAGAAGCAATTTTTAGTGGCTTTCATTCATCTGACATTTAGCTGTGTATGTGGTGCTGGGGTTTGAACTCGTACTCACGCATGTGAATCAAGCGCAGTAACCGCTGAGCCGCTGCTCCAGCCCACGAGTCACTCCTACTCACATACAGGCGTTACTGTTTATGGAAATCTGCCTGCCAAATGTCACCCTTCTCTGAAACCTCCATGGAATGAACCCCTCCTGACTTCATTCTATTGTCTCTCTCATGCTAGACCCTTGGAGTATTTTAACTATTAGGAAACTGGTCTCATTTTACAGCTATGAAAAGGGAGACTCAAAGAAGCCCCGGGTCTTGGCCTGAATCAGTCTGCAAGGTGTAGCTCCAACCCAGGACCCCAGACACTTGGCCTGGATCTCTGTGCTCCATCCACAGGCGACCTCTTTGGTTTAATCCAGCCAGGTGTCAGTTATTTGTTTGTTGCTTCTATGGAGACAGACACTGCTTCCAGGAGGACTTGTCTGACTCATGCTAACACTCTCCCAGTGACATGGGGTCTGGTGGGTAGATGGTGGTTGACTCGAATAAGGAGGCATGTGTATGTGTGTGGGGGTACTGAGGCATGCACATGTTGGGTAGAAGCGGTAGGGGTAACACCCCAGGCAACCAGGAGCATATTACAGGCAGCTTGTGGCTGAGAGTCAGGGAGGCCACATGGGACAGTCAGGAATTGCCTCACCCCAAATGCCAGTAGCATCCTGTGAATGTCAATAGACTCTAAGGTCTGAGGAATCAGGAGAGGTGTAGTTGGGAGGATGAGAGAAAGGGGACTCTGGCCTGCCAGCATCTTGCCAGGCTGTCATGGATGAGGCTAGCAGAGAATGAAGGCTTAGTGGAGTGTGGTGTGCGTGTGCATGCGTGTGTGTACTCCTGGGCCTTGGTTGCACAGCCAAAAGCAAAAGGTCCTTGGATCACTGCGGGTTGCATCTGGCACACACTTGCACTTTACACAGATAATCCGCAGAAGGTTCAGGAAGTTGGTGATAGAGTCAGCGACCAGTGCTTGGCAAGAGGAGCAAATCCAAGAAAGAGAAGGCCATACGACTGGGTCCCCGTCTCTCTTGTGGTGACCAGGTTCTGTGTAATCCATGTTGGTGGCTGAGTTTTTTATGTCCCTCCCCTGTTGAGGTCACAGCCTTTGGGTTACAACCTCCACAGTCATTTCCACAGCAACTCCCTGTGATGACAAAACATCCCGCGGATTATGAAATCATTTGAGAAAAATGAGAGGCATGAAACAAAGACCTGGGGATGCATCTAAGAATAGGGCAGGGGGCAGAGGAATTCTCAGGGGCGGGGAGCGGCAGCCACAGTGGGGCTTTCATTTCAGGATCTGCCCCTCCCCTGCTCGCCGTTACAGGGGTTCAGTCTCTCACTTAGCGAAAGTACTCACGGCTGCCTGTTCAGAGAGAGCAGTTTCCCAAGACTCCTTTCCCCTGGGGTGGGGAGGGCCAGGGCAGAGAAAACTCAGAATTTAGAGACAAAGATTTTCTAAAGAGGCCCTGCCCCACCCCTTACCAGCGGTGTGACCTTGAACAAGTCATGAACCCTCTGAGTCGTTTTCCTTTTCTTTAGTGGTGACAATAGTGACAACCCCACGCCCCTCCCAGAGCTGAGGCCAGTGAAGTCGCTGGAAAGTACTGGGTAAAATGTTAAGTGCTGTGTGCAAAGGAGAAATCAGTTGTTTATATTTTCACCTCATTGTAATTTTTTTTTTTAAAGAGAGAAGGTGAGAGAGAGATCAATTTTATTTTAACTTTCAATGTGGTCTTCATTTCTCTGACACTTAGTTGTATACAAGGTGCTGGGGTTTGAACCGGGGTCCCCAGGCATGCCAGGCAAGCCCTCCAGCCACTGAGCCAGCGCTCCAGCCTGCCTCACTGTAGTTTAGGGAGCTGGATTGCCCAACACCGCCTGCAGCCTGTTTGTTTCGTCATTCTTGGTGAATAAACAAGGCGTCCGTGCTAGTAAATGTAGTTCTCTTTTATTTCCAAGCTGCGTCTTGACCCTGCTGTTCAGGAGCGGGTCATCGGGCTCCCCTTTCAGTTCCTTTTCCCTTGCTTGGCTCCGCTTCGTTTCAGTTGTTCATTTCTACTTTCCCTAGAAAGCAAGCAGCAGTAAGAGAACGTGGAACCCCGGCCAGTTCTGCTCAGGGAGAGCAGATCCGCGGAGAAACAGGTGGAAGGGAAAACCATCTTTCCCCTGACTATTTACAGTCCGCTAATTCCTCTGATTTTGTCATTCCATCCATGCTGGGTCCTCCAGGTCCAGGACTGTCCTGAGGTCTGGTCATTTAGAAGCTGAGCTCCTGGCCATCAATATCCACTAAAGCCCCCTGAGGGCTCAGCCTTGGTTTCTTGTGGTGTCTGATCCAGCCGTCGTGTTCCCGCTTAAGTGATGGTGGAATGTCAGGTTCACCTGGGAGCATCCTTCCCATCTTCCTCCTATTGCCCGCTGCTCCTTCTAGCTCCCTGCTTCAAAAGAACAGGAAAAGGTCAACTGTCACCTCTGCTGCCTCAAGTGGACATTGGCCCCGGAGTTCCCTGGCTAGGAATTGCCCTGCTTATGGTCCCCAGGGTGTCCTGCTGCCAGCCATGTGAGGGCTGCAAGACTTTGCTCATTCCTTTCTGCCTGCTCAGTGTCTAGGGCTGTACTGGGCAGAGCATCTTTCTGGCAATTTCTTGTTGGACGAGCAAATGATTGGATGTTTCCTCGCTCGAACTGTAGGATGGAAGGCTTTGCTCCTGTTCAAGGTCTAGACCTCTGCATGGTGCGGGGAGGATGTGTGGATTTTGCTGTTGTGTGCTTTGGGAATCAGGGAAAATATGCGACTCTGATAAGACGCTGAGGACTGGGGGAGGCTTGTTTGTTCTGTTTTGTTTTGTTTTTGATTTTTGCTTTGTCCATGTGAAAACCCTGGAGGTATTTGTTGACAACTGCCTCCAAATTAATTGTCTAGCTGGCTCAGCTTGGAAAATTCGAGGGAAGCTGGTTTGGGCCTGAAAGAAGAGGCAGCCGGACAGAGCTCGTGACATCAGCGGTTAGTGGTGGTGTTATTGCTACGTTCCATGTAACCAGTCAGTATCTATTGAATACCTGCTGATCACTGAGGACCTATGGTGAGATGGACACCGTGCTTCACCTGTGTTTTTACGATTGTGACTCAACCAATCATGTGACATAAAATTTACCAGCTGAGCCATTTTAAGTGTAGAGTTCAGTAGTGTTAAGAATATTCACGCCGTGAAATATATCTCTGCTCATCTTGTCGGTCTGAAGCTCTGAAGCCATGAAACAACAAATCCTTTTATACCTCAACCAGCCCTGGTATCGACCATTCTGTTTTTGTTTCTACGAGTTTTACATGTTTCTTGCTCTTATTGCCTTTTTTTTTTTTTTTTAAATCAGGAATTGAACCCAGGGGGCACTAAACCACTGAGCAACATCCCTAGTCTTTTTTTTTTTTTTATTTTGAGACAGGGTCTTGCTTGCTAAGTTGCCTAGGGTCTTACTAAGTTGCTGAGGCTGCCTTTGAACTTGTGATCATCCTGCCTCAGCCTCACGAGCCGTTAGGATTACAGGCGTGTGTCATCATGCCCAGCTCTTAATGCTTTTAATGATTTTTCTTTTTTTTTTTTTTAAGAGATAAGGACAGTGGTAGAGGGAAAGAGAGAATTTTATTTAGTTTTTCATGTGACCTTCGTTGCTCTGAGACTTAGTTGTGTACGTGGTTCTAGGATTTGAACTCACGGACTCGTGCATCCTGGGCAAGCGCCAGATGCGCTGAGCTACCGCTCCAGCCCTTTTAATGATTTTTCAAGTAATGTGTTTTATCTCCATTTTACAGGTTTAGAAACTGAAGCTTAGAGTTTAATGAACTTTCCTAGGGCTTACAAATGGCCAGTAAGGAGCAGAACTGAACTCTGGCTCCAGCCTGTGCCCAGGGCCTGCGCTGCCCACCTGCCCCCTGGAGTCCTCAGGTAGATTCTGTGCCCTGGCGAAGGCAATGTAGCTGTGAACTTGGTGCTTTAGGGGGAGGGAGGACCCTCAGTTGCGCTCTTGACGTGGAGTGCCGGCCTACTCAGCAGTGTCCCTTGGCTTGTGCTGCTTAGGTCAGGGCCACAGCTACATTGTCACCACCCAACCATGTGGCTTCTCCCAGCACCTAGAAGGCTTTATTTTTTGGCCTTTTGAGAAGAACAGTGGCTGCTGCCTCCTACCTTGTCTGCCTGTAGTAACCTGCTCTCCTGAGCTTGTCATAAAACCCTCTCCTTGGGCTAATGACCCCTGATGGGCATGGCCATAGCAGTAGCCCAGCTAAAGTGGTGACTAAGTGGTGCCCTAGGAGAGGATTCCCCTGGGGAGCTGGAGCTGACACAGCAGGCCACCCTCTGTCCCCCAGCCTTAAGACCTAACCCCCAGAGTTGGCCAAGTGGGCCCTGCCTGTGCCTCCTCCCAGCTGTCTTTTTCCAGCTGGGTCAGGGGTCTGTACTCCGGGGGCCTCCAGGTTTCACATGAGCACGTCTTGGGGTTGGGAGGGACCTAGAGGAGCAACAGTCCAGAGCTTGTTTGTGGAGGTACCCGCAGCCTTGAGCGGGGAAGGATTCCCCAGTGATTAGAGCCACTGCCAGGTCCCCATCTGACTACTCACGCTTGTCCTTAGGAGGCAGCCCCTGCTGCCCCCACTTGGCTGCTCACCACATCACTCTATTCCTTGTGCTTCCTTGGGAAAGATGTTGCCCCTAGGAGGCCATCGGGTCCTGTGGTTTGAGACCTGGAGTCACAGCAGCCCGGATGGGGCCCAGCACCATGTGGCTGGGGATAGGGGATGTCTTGCTAACAACGCAGTGTCCCGAGTCTGGACAAGTTAGAAAGAAAAGAGGCTTAACTTTGACTCAGTTCTTGTCTGAGATGGAGGGAGTTCCTCCGCCAGGGCACATCTAGTGGCATCTAGTGGTGGCCTTCTTGCTGGCAATCCCGAGACAGCGCAGGGCATCACGTGTGGAGTCAGGGAGCATGAGAGACCTAGCCAGACTGGCTCTTACAGATGACCGCTGTTGAGATGACCCGTGGATCACACGAATGGAGGAATCTGCTCACGCCAGCAAGGTCCGACCTGCTCCCACCTCTTAGCGTCTCCCAGTGGGGACTGAATTTCAACATGAATTTGTGAGGGACGAGCCATAGCCTGATGGCTATTGTTTTGAGTGCTGTCACCTTGCTCAGGAAGGGCCTGCTCCGTGCCTGGCACGTATGAGGTGTCCATGAACATTGATTCCAATCACTTGTCACCTGTGCTCATTCTTCGTCCACGCCTCACTGATGTTCATAGGGCACACCGCTCAAGTTTGCACACCTGGACAGGCGAGGCGGCAGGGAGGGGCTCGTGAGCTTGGGAAAGCACAGTGTGGCTGTTACGTCAGCTGTGTTGGTGTTAGTGGCCTTTCCTCTCGAGCGCCTCCCATGCGCCAGGCACTGGAGAAACATTCGCATGATTGCTCTTACAAATCTGGCTCCACTTCCTTTCCAACCAGGGCGTGCCATTGCCCTGTTTGACAGATGGGGAAACTGAGGCCCAGAGCAGACCTGCTCCGAGGCTGCACACCTCAGCCTTGCTGGAGAGGGTCCCAGCTTGGACATTCTGGCCCCAGACCCTTATCTTCTGTCACCTGCCTGTCCAGCCTCACAAGGGGGAGTGGGAGGTGGCATTTTATTTCTTTATCTGCAAAGTACCAGTACCGAGGCCCAGAGCTTCTCCAGGGTATAGAAAAGAAATTTGAGTCCTCAAAAAATTTGGCTACAAAATATGAAAAGTACAGCTCCTAGTTGCGATGGGCAAATGCTTGACTTTAAGTGTCTGCAAAATGACACATTATATCAAGTTCCTGGGGGCTCTGGACTCTGTTCATTCATCTGTCTTTCATTCATTCATTCCTGTAGACTTTGCTTGCCTGAGTCTGGGCCCAGGATTGAGCAGGGAAGATACAGGCTCCTTTTGCTATTGCTGGAGGCCACCAGTCTCCTGCTGGCCCTCCTGCTGTCTGCACTCCCAGAAGCCTCCACCATGTCCATGCCTCTCCAGGGCTGTGTGGCAGGGATCCGTGCAGGGATCTGGCACACTTTTCCCAGGAAGACCCTGAGGACACAGTGTGGGTTCCCAAGTGAGGACCCGGTCAGCAGTGCAAGGCCTGGGCTCCACCATGGGCTTCTTTGCCAAGTCACTCAATTCCTGAGTCTCAGTCCCAGTTCTACCTTCTTCCCAGGGGTCAAGGGGAATCACAAAAGGCAGCTTTTAACAAAGCTCTAAGTTTATCATACAAATTTAAGTAGCTCTCCATTATTATAAAGAGTTCTTTTCTAAAAGGAAAGGCAAAATTTTTAAATTGCTGGACTTCCTTATTCAGGAGTGGAAAGTATCTCTCTGTTCTTCCTGACCTGGGCTCCAGGGTCACTTCAAAGAACTGCCTTCCCTAGAGCCCTGGGGGAATGTCTTCCTGTTCCCTAGCTCCAGCCAGGCCCCCAGCCTGCTGTGGGATTTCCTGGCCTCTGTGCTCTTGGACCTGGGTCCACATCCTGGTTCCGTTCTTCACCCTTTCCCAGGGAAGGGGCTCAGTGAGGGCTGTGAATGCTCCTCCAGGCCTGTACTCAACAGTGTTAGCTGCCTGCATCATTTCTGCTATGATTAATGTTTTTATTATAGTTATTTAAACTTGTCACAGGGTTTTATACGTATTAGAATATTATCCTCAGTGATAGAACCAGCACGCTTACACCTTGGTCCAGTTGGGCAACCCTTAGGATCTTGAGTGCCCTGTTTGCTCTTGGAGAGATGCCTGCTCTGGTCTTAGGAATCTTTCCATCCACCCAGCCCCACCCCTACACCTGGCCTGAAGGGATGCCAGGCCACACATGACCTACCTCATCTGCCAGGTCCAGAGAAGCCAAGTTGTTCTCCATTGTGGCTAATAAAGCATAGCGTGGCTCCTCGGCAGAGCTGCGCACCTGGGGAGCACACCTGGGGAGCCCACAGGACAAAGGTCTAGTGTCAGGATGCTGTGGGGGCTCTGAAAAGGCTGTCACTGCCTCTGTGTGCTCCTTGCATTACTGTGCTGTGTACTCTGGCTTCAGCCTTTGCCAGCTGGGTCCTGCCCAGCCCAGAACCTGCCAACAGCTCACAAAGATTTGACGCTCCAGAAAGTTTCATTTTGCTGATTTAGAATCAGCTTTCCAAAAAGAAGGCAATAAGGGACTGGGGACATTGCTTAGTGGTAGAGTCCTTCCTTGCCTAGCACGTGCAAGGTCCTGGGTTCGATCCTTAGCCCTGCAAACAAAACAAAACAAAACAAAACTCTTTTCTACCACATGGCATGCATTTTCTAGGAGCCTGGCTCTGCGTTTGGGCTGCATGTTTATTTGAAGATGTAGTAGCCCATGCCTGTAGTTGCTCAGGAGGCTAAGGCAGGAGAGTCCTGGGCAGCCTAGTGAGCCTAAAAACAACAGCAACAAAAAATATGTTCATTGCTGTGTGTGGTGGTGCATGCCTGAAATTCCAGCAGCCCAGGAGGCTGAGGCAGGAGGATCGCAAGTTTGAGGCCAGCCTGGGCAACAGAGTGAGGTCCTAAGCAACCCTGTCTCAAAGTAAAAAATGAAAAGGGCTGAGGATGTGGCTCAGTGGCTAAGTGCCCCTGGATTCAATCCCTGGTGCCAAAGAAGTAAACAGAAAAGAAAAATCCTGCTTATCACTCAGTTTGTGCTAGAAGAAAAGAAAAAGCGGCCCTCAAAACCAGGGTCTCATCTTGTTATTACTCAGAATGATATACATGTTTTAATTGAACACTGACATAGGGGCTGGAGAGGTGGCTCAGAGTTAGAGCACTTGTCTGGCATGGGCAAGGACCCGGGTTTAAACCGCAGCACCACATACACACTAAGAGGAGGAAAAATAAAACCAGGTTAAAAAAATAAATAATACATGCACTCTTTAAAAACAAAAAAGAAAAGAAACTTTAATCCTTGTTAAAGATAAGTAAATCGGAATATAGGCGGTCTTAGGTTTTATGTGCGAAGCAGGCAGTTAATGTGGCTTTCTGACCCCTTGGCTGCTAGAAATCGAAATTGCCTCAGATTGCTCTCTGAGCCCCTTCTCTCACTGTCGCAGAGTTCCTGGTGACTAACCCTGCTTTGTAGATGCCTGAATCCTGAGCAGGGCTATTTGGCGCCTAAACTGCTCCAAAGCTCTTGCTGGGCTCCCTCACCTGCGGGTCCCTCCCTCCAGTTATTCTTCTTGGTGACAGGTTGGTTTGTGATGTTCTGCCGCTTGCTCACTCCTAGATCTTTGATGTGCCCCATTGTTCCTGGAGCTACAGGTTCACAGCCTGATCCTCAGAGGTTCTGAGGCCTCTCCAAGCTGGTCCTGGTCCTAGCTGTTCAGCTGCCGGTCCCATGGCCACCGCCCGACACTGTTCTACCGTGGGCCATGCTGTCCTCCAGAGTGACCAAGCTGGGTGGGTGCTGGGTGTGATGTTCGCTGCAGGCCTTTGCTCAGGAAGGTCTTGTTTGCTGCTGAGGACAATTGCGATTTTCAGAAAAGCCACAGTGAAGGGACAAAGGATGCCCATGTGCCCTTTGCCTAGATCCCCGCTGTTGACAGTCTACATTTGCACGGTCATTCGCCCTCTTTACATACAGATGTCACATGTATGTGTATGCACATGTGTGTCCTTTACATAACTCTTCTAGAATCACTGGAGAGCAAGGGGCAGACAGGAAGTGGCCACCTACCAAAGCAAAGACCCCAAGACCAGTGTCCCTGACCCCCAAGCAGGGACACTTCCCTGCACAAGAGCAGTGCAAGCGTCCAGTTGGAAAGCCCCTGTCCAGGCCTCAGGACGCATTGAGTTTCACTGTCCCTCTTCCCATCCGACGCCGCGCCCCGCATCACACCTGCAGGTGCCTTGGAGCTGAGACAGTTCCCTCATCTCTTCCAGTTCCTCCCGACCAGACTCCGGCCGTCCCAGCAGTGACGTGGCGGTCCTGGTCACGTTGGCGCCTGCCGGGCTCCTCTACCGGGAGGCTCCCGTTTCCCATTTTCTCATGTCGGTGTTTGCCCGGAGCTGCTCCAGGAACACGCTGTGTTCTGCTTCATTGTGCCAACGCCCTCTGCCCTGGCACCTCCCGAGGCTCCTGCCTGAGCCACCTCCACAGGGATGGTTCTCCGGGTGTGCTGGCTGGGACTGTGCTGCAGGGGTGGAGGGTCCTTCCCTGCTCCACCTTTATTTATTGGTTCGTGTTTTTATTTATGTCTCTTTGATTTCGTGGGTTACTGTTTTATTCAGTAGCTTAAGATCCATCATGTCTGTATTTTTTTTCATTTTTTTGAGACCCAAAAAGTCTCAGTCCCAGTGGCAGCCTGTTTGGGGTGGTTCTTATGTCCTTTTGACATGACCCTTCTCAGGAGGCAGGACTGGGAAAGAGTGTGTGTGTGCACGCATGTGTATATGTGTGTGTGTGCGTGTGCATGTGCCCACGCGCATGCCCACACACCCTTCTGTCTCACGCCTGCACTTACCCGCCATCCCTGATGCAGCCCAGCCGTGTAAGAGCCTAGCCTGTTACCTTCTGTGCATGCAGACCCGGTGACTGTGAGAACCAGGCTCCCATTGTCCTTGAGATGGCTCTGGATCTTTGGCTCCTCTCCCTGTAGGTAATGACTTCCTGAAGACACTGTCTCTGCTGGCCCATGCTGCCCCGCCCCTTGCTCTCTGCTGCCACTCCGCATCCTCCTTGGGAGGGAAGGGAAGCCTGGTGGCTTTCCAGCCAGTGGAGGGAGGGAGAAGCTTGTTTCATTTTGTGGTGCCGGGGATCAAGGCCAGGGCCTCCCGCCTGCGAGGCAAGTGCTCACCTCTGAGCGCCTCCTCCTACCTGAGGAACGGTGTCTAGGCTGGAAGGCTCTTGGCGCACATCAGCCCCTGCCCACTCCAGCTGTTCACGCAGCTTCCCAGGCCTGGAAGGGGCCTGTATTTCAATGGCAGCTTGTGCCTCTGCTACCAGCTGCGAGTCTGTGTCCCTTCAGCATTCAAATGTTGAAATTAGGAGGTGTGGCCTTTGGGAGGTGACCAGGCAAGAGGATGGAGCCCTCCCGAGTAGAATCAGTGAAAGCAGTCAGAAGTGGCTCCTGGGCTCTCCCATGGTGAAGGTGCGTGAGAAGCCGCCGACCGGGAGCCTTCAGGGGACCCATGCACCAGGCCCGCAGGTGGACTGCTTTTAGGCTTCTCAGCTTCCAGAACTCTGAGAATGCATGCCTGTCCCTGATGAGGCACCGGTCTCGGATTTTGTTACAGCAGCAATCAGGGACTAAGACTCCACCCTTCACGGTTCCTGCTCTCGATTTTGAATTTGCCTTGCTTTTGATCAGCCTGTCACGTCAGCCTTGGAGTGTGCAGTCCCGAGGGACTCGGGCTGGGCCCTGCAGGGCTCTTCCTGAGGCCCAGATCGCTTGTGCAGAACTGAAGGCATAGACTTTTCAACCTGACCTCAGAACAGAGCACCCTCCACCTCCTGCTCTGAAGCTTCAGGTACATCGGAGCTTCCCTCCCTGACATCCAGTGGCATGGTCACCCTGTGCCGGCCAAAGTTCACAGTGGGCTGGCCTGGCAGCTGGTGGTTGAACTCCCTGAAAAATATTTCAGACACTGTAGACCCAGTGGCCCCATACTGGTGGGACTTAGATACCTTTTTTAGCCTCTGACATTTGGTCTGAGATGAGCTCTTTATGAGAATCCCTCTGCATCCCCCAATTCAGCTCTGCCCTCTTAGACATACCTGGATCACCAGGAAGTTAAGGCAGAAAGCCCCAGGGCAGACTCCTGTGGTTCAATGTACCTGCTGTGTGTATTTTTCAACGTTATGATTCCTTTGTAAGGGAGCTTGCTAGTGCCAGGGTCGGAGCTTACTGTTCTAACCCCCCAGCCAGGTTTCTCAGCCTGCAGTGTGTCAGGAGCAGAGACCTGGAAGGCACCGGCAGGAAGAAGAGGGAGGGGCTGGTAAGCAGAAGGGACAGCTGACGGCCTGAGCGAGAGGGACAAGGCTGCATTGCAGTGTCCTTATTGAGCATGTGGCCAAGGCTGCATTGCAGTGTCCTTATTGAGCATGTGGCCCAGCACCCTTATTCCCACGGATGGACAGGCTGAAGCTCAGAGAAGGTGCCTGGCGGAGGTCCCAGGGTGTGGTTGGCCTGGGGCCAGCCCTCCTGACGTCGCACACAATTGTCCTTTCAGCGCCCTGGCGCGCTTCTCACTTACATCATGGCTGGTTGGGATGCTGATCAAATGTCATTGAGAAACTATTTAATTATGTTCAAGATTCTCCGTTCAGAGGAAATCAGGGGAGTGTCCAACATGCTTTGAAAACTAATTTCATCCCCAAGAGTTACTCTAGAAATGCCATTCCGCGCCATCTGTGGGCAGATTCTGGTTTTCTGAAAACTTCTCCGCTGGGGCCTTGTTCCCCTCAGCAGCACCTCATGAGTGGGGCGTGGGTGTGTTTCTGCCTTGGAATGAGGCTGGGCTAGTCTGAGTCCGGAGAGGGTGGGGGCGCATCGTTCTGATGTCTCCACCTCGCAATGCTTCCCCGGGCTGTGAATTGAAGTTGTTCCCTGACACTTAAAGCTTTTCTTAAGTACGATTTCTCACTTATTTTCATTGCAAAAAGCATCAGTAAACACTTTATGCGTTCGGCATAAAACTAGAAAACAGGGATAAATTCCTTCACTTTACTTCTGAGAAAGGATTGCCGTCAGACACGGTTGGCTGGCGTGTCCAGGCCGTTGCTTGCTTCCTGTGCGTACCTGTGCAGCGTATGCCTTGGTCCACACAGGCTCAAAAGGTCCAGTCTTGCTCAAGTAGTACTTACCCTGCTTTCAGTTGATAAGGAACATGTTTACCTCTAGATGCATGAAGATCTATCTTATTTGTTTGTTTATTTGGTGCTGGGATTGAACCCAGGGGCACTTTACCAGTGAGCC
Source organism: Aplodontia rufa (assembly GCA_004027875.1). Taxonomy (NCBI): domain Eukaryota; kingdom Metazoa; phylum Chordata; class Mammalia; order Rodentia; family Aplodontiidae; genus Aplodontia; species Aplodontia rufa. The sequence goes on along the minus strand of PVKS010008465.1, from coordinate 41,094 downwards.
ACATCCGCAGCCCATTTTATTTTATTTTGAGTCAGGATCTTGCTGAGGCTGGCCTCGAACTTCCGATCCTCCTGCTGTGCCTTCATTTGACTCCCTGCCCCCGCTGTTGAGCGCTTTGTTGTCTGAGTTCTTTGCTTTTGTGATCACAGCCATGGTCTGCTCCCCCTGCCCTCCCGGCACCGTCTCCTTAAAATGAACTTGTGGAAGTACATGGACGTGCGTGACTATGTCAGAGGAAACAAACTTCTCTGGTGTTCAGGGTGTGTTGCCAAAGCACTGCTTTTCCACTCTGGCTTTATGACGTTGGAAAGTCCACTTGCCAGTAGCTCAGGATTCTCCAAATTTTTGCCCGCAAGACCTCTGGAATTCCTGCCATCGTCCCTGCTCCGGGCTGAGCTTCCTCCCTCCTCCTCACACCGACTTCTCTCTGCTGGGGCACAGAGCTGCAGGATCTTGTCCCACGGGAACCGGAATGGTGGTGCGATCCACGGAGTCGTGGGCAGGTCCCGTTGTATTTAGAATGTAGTTTGGGGAGTCACCCTGGGTCTCCCCGCTCTGGGTCTTCTTGATGCCAAGGGCGGTGCTTTATGGCTGAACATTCAACAGATGCTTTGGGCTGATCCTTTGGCTTAGGACCAAGTCCCAGTTCCTCTGCCTCCTTGTGATCTGGCTCCTGGCCACCTCTCCCCTTTGTAGTCTTCCCTGCTCTATGTATGCTCCAATTACAGTGACCTTCAGCTGTTCCTCCGTAATGCCAAAGGTCTTCCTGATCATGGCTTTCTATATAGTACATGGCTCCCTGTGCTGGTAGGAACTTACCTTTTTCTTATTCTTCCACCTTTGGGACACAGCCAAGTGCGGTGATGAAAAACGTGGTTCCTGTGATCAGGCCTGGAGTTTCTGTTCTGGTTGTGCCATTTAGCATCTGAGCAACCTGGGACAAGTTATGCAGCTTCTCTGTGTCTTAGTAAGCGGGGATAATAATAGCAACCTCCTCATGGGGTTGTTTGAAGACCAAATATGGTGATATACATACAAGCACTTGGAGGAGATCCTGGCACACAGAAAGCATCGGTAAACACTTACTGTCCAGAGCCAGCCGGCTGGCCTCAGCCTACTCACTGCTCACAAGGAAACTTCCCCGGCCCTGACTCTGGGCCAGCAAGGAACTCATTTACGCTCTCACAGCATCCATACCTTCCTTTCCAGCAGTTATGCGAATTATTACTAAACACATGAGCATTTTCAAAATGTCGCCATTGCCTGAGACTACATACCTTCACGGGAGCCAGCTGCTTGCTCTCCCTGGCTGCAGCAAGGGCTAGAGGCTTCTTGAGGGGTCCCTCTAGCGTCAGTCCTGTATTGGGGCCAGTCTGCTCTTGGGGGTCCTCCAGTGCACATTTCTCAATCAATTGTAGGGCCAATGTGGTTTTTAAATTTCTAACTTGTTGCAATCAAAACTTTTGAGAATGCAATGGAATAAATTACTAGAAAAATGGAACGTGATTCCAGCCGAGGGCCTTGACACTATTGATATTCAAGGCTAGGTAAACCCTTGACGGAGGGACCTGTCCTGTGTGTTGTAGGATGCTTAGCTGCCTTGGCTTCTACCCACTAGCTGTCAGTAGCACCCTGACCCCAAGCTGTGGCAGCCAAAAATTCTCAAGACAATACCGGTGTCCCCTGGAGGGCATGTGTTGTCCCCGACTGAGAACCACTAATCAAGACTTGCAGAACACAAGCCCTGATGTTTCATTATTAGATTCAACAGGTATCGGCTTCCTCTCTTAAACTGCTATGAGGGTTTCCAGCCCCTTTCCCTGGGTTTCTGTATGTAACTTGTCACAGGCCAGTGACAGATCAGTCCTGGACTTGCACTGTGTGTGGCCCGTCCTTTGAGCAGCATAGACCCTACCTTCATAGAAAGGGAAACTGAGAGTCCAGATAAAATGTGCTGTTAACATACCTGAGAAACTTCTAGGAGCAGTTCTTTTTCTTTTTTTAAAGAGAGAGAGGGACAGTAAGAGAGAAAGAGAATCAATTTTATTTAGTTTTCATGTGGCTTTCGTTGCTCCGAGACTTTGTTGTGTATGTGGTGCTGGGGTTCGAACCCACGTCCTCACGCATGCCAGGCAAGCGCCGTAACCGCTGAGCCACTGCTCCAGCCCTATCTAGGAGGATTTCTGAGCACTGGTTTTTCTGCTCTCCTCAGTGTGCCTGTAGCCGATGATGTCATCCAGCCAGCTGCCCTGACATACCTGGGAAACCCACCCCTTGCGGCCTCTTCCCACCATGGTGGTGCCATCGACCAGTTCTCTCCGGGTCTGACAGCCCAGAGGTACGGTGGGCGCTGAGGCGTTGCTGGTGTCAGGTCCCCAGGACCAGTCCCTGAGGCGGCCTCGCTCCCCTCGCTCCCTGTTATTTGCAGCTCCACCCAGGATCTGAACACCTGTCCTCCCCAGGTGCATGCTAGGGCTTGGCCTCTTCTCACGGCCTGAGGGATGATCTGAAGGGACACCAGTGAGACCCCCCTGCCACCGCACACGTGTAAGGGCCACTTTGGAGATTTATTCCCATGTGGCATTCAGGTCCCTGTTTAAACAGAAGTCATCCAGGACAGAGAGCAAGCTGTTGACACTGCTGTAGGGTGTGGCTCTGGCCTCCGGGGACGCAACAGGGTCACCTGTTCTTTAGTTTTTCAGTGGCAGTCAAAGAGAAGTAGGCTGCACATGGGGAGAGGACCAAAGTCCTGTTGCCTTTCCCCTGGCTCAGGTGCCTGGGGTCCTGCCCTTTGCTTCTGCTGTGTCACCTCCTACCAGTGTCCTGGTCCACGCTGTTCGTACCCCAGCAACCCCACACTGATCACAGTTCTATCTGTACTGTGCTGGATTTAGCTTCACCGTCTGCCTGAAACCTTTGCACTGAGACCAAGCTTGCTTGGTTGTCCTTAGCCAGCTGCTGTGGTGCACATCTGTGATCCCAGTGACCGGGGAGGCTGAGGCAGGAGGATCACAAGTTCAAGGCCAGACTCACAACTTAGCGAGACCCTGTCTTGTCAGAGGTCAAGCACCTCTGACTTTAATATTGGTACAAGAAAAAAGAATTGTTCTTAGGACTCAGCCCAGGTCCCTGCATATGACACACACACACACACACACACACTCTCTTAAGTTTGTCTGTGTCTCTCAGTACACACATACAGAGCACACAGGTATGTCTACAGGTGGGGCTCTCCATATGCACACATACATGTGCATTTTAATTTATCCTTATGTCGCAAAGCGCTGAACCTTGTGAGATCTTGTACAGCACGGGGAAGCCCTGGTCAGCAGGATGGACACAGTCCTTCCTGCAGCTCCCCAAGCTGAGAGCAGCTGCCTTCTGCATGCCAGGTCACTGCCTTTCCCAGAGAGCTGTAAATTACCCTCATCTACCTGCATCTCCTCTGCTAGACTGGGAGGAACTGTCCCTCTAGGAACTGGTGACCTCTAGAACTGCCACGCCCAGCCTGGCCCAGTGTGCTGGAGTGTGGCAACTTGACTAGATTAGGGTGGGGGACGGGAGGACCCCCTTGCTCACTCTCCCCAGCTGCTTCTCTGGGTGCAGGCGGGTAGAGACAGCACAGGAGCCTCTTCACACACTGGGCCGTTTGCCTGGTGGAAGAGACACACAAGGGGGACTGCAGGCAGCAGGGAGGTGTTGGCCAGAAGCAGATTCCAAGGCAGCGCCACGCTGAATGATCGCTGCCCAGGTGGAGGTCAGCCATAGTTCTTAACTGCGTGTGAGTTTAACTTTTTAGGGAGAAACCATAGCCAAGAACTAAGGCTCGCAGCTGTCCAAGCGTAGGAAGGCTGGAAGCTGGGAACCCTCCCTAGCGCTTTTCCACTCCCGCTTCCTCCCATGGTGCTCAGTTGACTCCCAGACCTGGAGTGTTTAGGAAGCCCAGGGGCCCAGGCTGGAACTGGGTGGGGAGGACGGGGCTTAGTGAATCCTGGAAGGGAACCGAGCTCCCCTCCCTCATGCTCCATTGTACAGCCGGGGACACAGAGGAGCAAAGGATGGAGGAATATTGGCTGGATGGCTCTCAGGAGAACCAAGTCTGGTCAGGGATGTGACAGGTGCTTCCAAAGTCCCTCCTGTTCCCTGGGACTGTGTGTTGACAACCATCCCAGGCCCCTGGACACCTGGGTGTGCTGCCCAGAGGGTCTCTGTGTACTGTCACGTAGAAGAGGGAGGTGCTGTCCCCACTGCATGTCACACAGGCACAGAGAGCTTGGACACTAGTGCTGAGGTCAGAGCTGGGTTGAATCTGGGGGTGGGGGCCAGCTGCCCAGCCTTGTTGCGACCCCCTCTCCTGGCAGGTGAGGCTGTCCACCTGCAGCCTGACGGGAGTGACCATGCCCTCAGGAAGGGACCATGCCCGCAGGAAGGAGCAGGTGCCTGAGCTGCTGTGGGTGCTGGGAACTCCAGTAGCTTCATGGCTTTCTCTCCCAGTGGGAGGCACAGATAGAGCTCTGGGCAGGGAAGTGTGGTTAAAATCAGGAGGTGACAGCCAGGAATGTGGGAAGATGTGACAGAGGAATGAGCGGCCTGGGTGCCTGGCCGGGTGTTGACACTCGACGCTTGGCATCGTCTCGCTGTTTTCACTGGGTCAGTGGGAATGGCAGCTCCCATGGGAGCAGGGGTGGGTGCTGACACCTCGCTCAGGGTTCCTCGAGGTGCGGTTGGTCCTCACCATGCACAGATGCCACGTTTGCGATTTGACCCCTTGCTGAGATTGATGTATGGGAGTCATACATCATATGTCATCAAATGCTCGTGGCTCTTCCTCAGACCTTTGCAGACACCTGCAGAGAGAGGACTGGCACGGCGCACACGCTCTCAGCTGGGGCCAGCTGAGGCCACGCTGTCTTAGCCACGTTCCAGCTGTCCGTGAGCAGGAGTCCTTTGCACGTACACCTGACACCTTTTTGTGCTTTTGTTGGTGCTGCTATTTAAGATGACCCTGTGCAGTGCCACAGAGCTGTCCTAAGAGCAAGGAGGCCGCGCGTGATGTGCCCATCGGAGAAGAGACGTATGCTGGGAAGCCTCGCTGTGGCCTGAGTCGGGGCGCAGCTGGCAGGAGCCCTGGGATGCTTAGAGCAGAAACATGCACACACTCCTTCTTGCTGTTGATAGGTTGACTGGTGGAAGCATTGTCAGAGGCTCATGGGACCTAGCCGTGCCCTCCCCCAGGAGCCCCCAGAGCCTGAGGTTCAGCACCAACTGCTTCAGATTCCTGGGCTGTGTAGAGCATCATTGCCAACAGCAGGCAGCAACTGACTCCTCAGGGAGCCTCTGGGGGTGCAGTGGTGACAGTTTCCACCTCTGAAGTGGCCCTGACTCTTCCCACCCGAGGACTCCTCCTCCCTTTCCTGCTGAGAGGAGCGGATGGGGAGGGGGCGAGGAGCGCTGGGCTGCCGTAGTCCCGCAGAGGCAGCTGTTGGTACTTCAGTTTAAAAAGTTAAGTCAAAACTTTTAAATGTGTTTTTAAAAAGTTATGTAAACGACGAGGCAGCAGCTTTTGCTTTGAGCCAACAGAGGGGGCCTCTGTCTTGCCTTCCCCATCCTGCTACTTCTTTGGTGCTGAAGCCTTATGTTTCTAGAGGTCTTCTTTCTAAACAGCAAAAATGGGAGAAGGTGCCTTCATCCGGGGTGTTGCTCAGATGAAAGGACAGGGACTTGACCCCTGTGTCTATTATTATTAAAGTCCCTGGAGCACTCACACCGGCTCCCTCCCTCCCGGAAGAGCCCTGGAAGCTGTGCTTCCATTTTGCTTTGGCATTCCCTGGATGACCCAGAAACCTGGGCCCAGGTATTCTAGAACATTCTATGAATGACTAGATTGCCGATGGGCATTTGCACTCACATTTGTTGTGAATGTTCACTTTTTTTTTTCGTTTTTCTTTTTTTTTGGTACTGGGGATTGAACCAAGGGGTACCTAACCACTGAGCCACATCCCCAGCCCTTTTTATATTTTGCTTTTTAAACAGGGTCTCGCTAAGTTGCTGAGGCTGCCTTTGAACTTGGAATCCTCCTTCCTCAGCCTCCCCAGGCACTGGGATAACAGGCATGCGCCATTGTGCCTGGCTGAATTTTCACTTTTTAAACAACAACAACAAAAAAACCAGAATGATTTTCTAAACGAAGTCTTCCAGCTGTACCACTGTTGATCAGACAGATTAAAACGGGGTGCCCTGGGCACATCCAGCAGTCTCCTGCGTGCTTCCCACTGTCATGGACCCAGGTGACCTTGAGGATTCCATTGACACATCTGGGAGATGTTCACCTACTCACCACTCATGTCTGTGGGTCCCACTTTAGTGTGCATTAGAATAACCTGGTGACACCAGATTGCTGTCCCACCATGAGCTGAGTCTCTGCTTCAGAGGTCTGGGGAGCTGCCCAGGACTTGGCATTTCTGACCAGTCTCCAGGGAGGCTCTGCTGCTGGGCTGGCACCCACCTGCAGGGTACCTCTGGGTGGAAGCAGCCTCATCCTGGTCACAGCTGGCAGGTCCAACAGCTCCAGACCTCTGATTTCAGACAGAAGAACCACAAGCCAGGGGAACTTGGTGCCCCTGCTCAGCATCTCAGGCTTCCTAGAGCATTTCCAAACTCAGAAGCAGAACTTCACACTTTCGGAAGGTACAAGACTTAAAGCTTCTGTTTTCCTTGTTCCTAAAATCATGTTTCTGTCTGCACAAGATTATTTATTTATTTATTGTTTGTCTTTGAGCTATAGCCTCGAGCATGCTAGGAAGTACTTCACCACTGAGCCACATCCCCAGCAAGCTATAGCCTTCAGCTACCTCACGAAGCTTTGTTGAACTTTTATTTAAGCAGACTCTAGATTGAACACTGAATCATAAAGTGGAGGATTTTTTTTTTAAATTTAGAAGAGAGATTACCCAATTCTGAATGATAGAATTCCTTTGTGCCATATAAAAGCTACTGTGACGTTCATGAGTCAGATCTACGCAAGCAGCGCCCGGTGTGCCTGGTGAATGGGGCTCCCTGTAGATTCTTGGGAATCTTTGTTTCCTGCGTTTGGGTGCTGTTAGGAAGAACCACACAAACTGCCACATTGGCATTAGTCAGATATGGGCAGTTCCATATGGTTCACTTTGTTCTTGTTCTGACTTTTCCTGGTTCTTAAGCTGCTTTATCCATGTGTGGCTCTATGAAACCATGGCTGGGTCTCGGATCTCTGAGCTCAGCCTCCTTTTGTTCTCTCAATCTCATGCTTCTATCCTCTGTAACCCCAGGGAGGAAATCTTGCACCTGGGCTGAGCGGCCAGCCCAAGGCCTGTCCTATTGTTGTGAGAGAGAGGGACAGTAGGAGAGAGAGGAAGAGAGAATCAATTTTTATTTAGTTTTTCATTTTGCTTTTTGTTGCTATGACACTTCATTGTATATGTGGTACTGGGGTTTGAACTCGCATCCCTGTGCATGCAAGCCAAGCTCTGAAACTAGTTTGTTTTGTTTTGTTTTTAAGGGAGAGAGAGAATGAGAATGAGAATGAATTTTATTTATTTTTTTGTTTTTGTTTTTCCAACACTTAGCTGCATATGTGGTGCTGGGGGTTGAACCCAGGTCCTCGCGCATGCCAGGCAAATTCACTAGCACTGAGCCACCGCTCCAGCCTCTCTCCTACAGTTTTGGGATGGTGTTTATGACTTTCCCCAGCTAGTTAATATTTTCCTTCCTAAGTCCTGCTTGGGCCAAACCTAAAAATAATTTCTCTCTTCTGGACACAGACTCAGTCTGTGAAGGGAGAGAGGATGGGAAGGTGCCAGGGAAGAGCTGAGCAGCCAGCTCAGGGTTAACAGGGGGGAGCTGCCGCCAGCCCCCACCCCTGCCAGGGGGCTTGGAGCTTAGCATCTCACTGGCAACCGGAAGGATCTGGATGTGCTTTGTCTCCAAGTTTGCAGCGGATTTGCAAGCTTCTCCCAGCACTCTGATTTGGGCTTTGGAGCATTCTGGTAACAATGGCTCAGAGGTGCTGTGACTCTGCAACTTGTTTTTATCAAATCTGAGGCCTCAGAATGCCTGTCCAAACCTCTCCAAACCAGCAGTTCCAGAGCATGTGGCCTCTTCCAGCCTGCAGCGTGAGCCGAGCCGTTTGGGGCACTGATGGCTGATGTGATTGTGGGGCCATAGGAAGGGGCTGCTGGGCTACATGACTTCCAGAAGGTGCCGTGAGATGCGAGATAAGATGGTGCCCATCTGGCCTGGCATAATCCGTTCAGCTTGCCCCTCGGGGGCCGTTATCACCGTCCTGTGACACCCTGGGCTGCTCTGGTGCTGTTTATTCTTGGACAGGGTCTTAATTTAGCAACTCCAGCTGATCTTTAAAATGAAATTTGCTGTCAGTTCAGTGGGAGCTCTGCCAAGAAGGACTCAGAAACCCTGAATAGGGAATCAAAGGGCACAGCTTCTAACTATCACTGAAGTCAGGCAAACCCTAGAGCCACACTCTGTTGCATGTGGGTGGAGACTGTGGCCAAAGGGCTGTTGGGACCAGCAAGGTGCAATTCAGGGGTGGCACAGTGGTCCTCCAGATCTGCGTTGAGGATTCTGAAGTCTGGTCCAGCTGGGCTCAACAGTCGCATCTGTCTGAAAGGATGGTCCCTAGGTGTTGGCTGTTGTCAGTTCCATCATGAAAACAAGGAAAATGTTTGAATTAAATTGCTATTTCCTTCCCCTTCCAAAACTATGAACATTCTCCATGATTTTGAATACAGCTTCATTGTATCCAATAGGAATGAAAAATGTCAAGGAGATCCTCAAATGGGAAGGGAACAATTAGAAGTACCTTTGCGTCCCTCAGCCTCAGGGCCATTTGCAGAGGACGGAAGGATAGTTTGTAGATATGACATGTGCACGGAGGGTGAAGACCCCACCTCAGTGTCCTGTGTGCTCTGTGCTGGATTTGGCAGGGGTTCAGGAAGACCCAGGAAGAGCGTTGTGTTTAAGATGTGAAGGCCTGGCCTTCCTGAGAACAGTGTCTTTAAGTCAGTCACTGTGGGTCACTGGGCAAGAGTGGAGACGGGAGCTGACTGGGATTGATGATCAGAACCCTTTACACCTTCTTGTCTCTGTGGAGCAGAGGAACCCTCTGGCAGCTCAGGGGGAGTGAGAGGGACCCATTTAAACTCTTCCTCTGTCCAGCCCAGGCTGGCTTCAGAAGGGCCCTGCCCCTGGGTGGATTCTCTGTGGTTCCTCCCTGGAAATCCCAGCACTTTTGGATTTGGGTCCTGCATTTTCACTTTGCTTTCGTCCGCATTCCATTTTGCCTGAAAAGTGTATTGCTGTTCTAGCTTTGGCACTGAGTCCCTGGCATTCTCAGGGGACAGTTGTCCTAACTCTGTGGCCTATAAGGTTGGGGAGCCCGGGAGGGAGGAAACGGGCCTGCAGCTCCTGGAGCATTCACTGCCTCCTGGGCCAGGCCTCATGCTGGGGCTGGAGACCTCCTGACTGAGCTCACTTCACGTCTGGCAGAAGAGTAGGACACCTTCATGGGACACGAGGGGATGTGCAGAGGTTGGGGGCCCAGCCCGGCCTGGCGGACACCATTTGGCCCCTCGTTCGTTCCATATTTGGGTGGCACCTGAGGGGGAGGCAGGTGGCCTTCTAGGTGGAGGTCCTGTTGAGCAAAGGCCCTGCTGAGTACCCAAGGGACTGGACTGCTGGTGAGGTGGAGGTGGGAGTGGTGGAGGTGGGCCCGGAGCCCCCCTCAGGCCAGGAGCTTTCTCTGCGCTCCAAAGGCGGTGATAAGTTGGGGAAGGTTTTAGGCATGGGAGGGACCTTACAAGAAGCTAAGTTGGGTCATTCTGGAGCTGAGGGGACATGGACCTGAGGGGACAAGACTGGAGGCAGGCCCAGCAGGATATGCCAGGAGTTCTGCTCCCAGAGGGAGAAGACCTGGAGCAGCAGAGGTGGCCGTGCAGAGAGCACAGGTTCCGGAAGAAGGAGGTGACTCAGCAGGAAGGGGCGATGAAGGGCTTGGGGCAAGGAAGAGGCCAGCACTCCTGGCTTCTAGATGCCCTCTCTGGCCTGAGGGTGGGGCCACTACCACCCTTGGGAAGTGGAGGAGAAGAAGGGTCAGGAGGGAAGGGAGGACTTTTGTTGGGACCTGGAGGTGACATGGGTGTCCGTGTGCTGGTTGGTGGTGAGTCACTCGTTTCCCTCATGGGAAGTGCTCCTTGGCCACTGGGGTTGGGCCAAGAGCCTGTGTGGAGGGAGGGAGGGAGGTACTTAATTGGGCTGTTGAGTCATTTGTTTGGTGCTTTTGGCTGATAGGACCAGGCCAGGGCAGGAAGGGCGTGGCCTGGTGGATCAGAGCCAACCCAGGGAACAGAGGAGTGAACATGGGGTGGCCTGGGGAACAGAACTGACTTTATGGACAGGCAGGATCTCCAGGCCACCAAGCTGTGGAAGCCTCTTGCTGAGCGAGCTCAGTGGTGCTGCCCTGGGCCGATCTCAGGCTGGCCACAATGGATTTGCAGTTTGGAGGATGTCCTCATCAGATCCCAGGCTGTTGGCTGTCCTGGGGCCACAGGTGTAGAGCAGTGCTTCCCTCCCCCTGCCAGCATTGCCAAGACAGATCTTTCCTTATAATTTGATGAAGAGCAGTACCCTTAACCAGGAGCCGTAATGCACACCTGTAATCCCAGCGACTTGGGAGGCTAAAGCAGGAGGATCGCAAATTTGAGGCCAGCCTGGGCAACTTAGTGAGACCATGTCTCAAAAAATAAAAAGAGGGGTTGGAGCAGTGGCTCAGCGGTTACAGCACTTGCTGGCACGTGTGAGGATGCGAGTTCGAACCCCAGCATCACGTACACAACAAAGTGCTGGAGCAATGAAAGCCACATGGAAAACTAAATAAAATTGTTTTTCTCTTTTTCTCACTGACCCTCTCTCTCTTTAAAAAAATAAAAAATAAAAAGTTAGGGTGTGGCTCAATGGTAGACTTTAATCCCAGTAAACACACACACACACACACACACACACACACACAGTGCTTTTAACAACAGAACTGCAAGCAACGTACCTTTTCTCAGTTTGTATTAAATTACATCTTAGTGGGATACATGTGAGCGGAGGAAGCAGCTAAATGTTCTTGAGAGCGTTATGTTTTAGACACAGTTTGCATTTTGGTGGGTATGATACTGGGGATTGAACCCAGGGGTGCTTGTGCCCTGAGCCACATCCCCAGCACCTTTATTTTTAATGTTTTATTTTGAGGCAGGGTCTTAGTAGATCCTTAGGGTCTCACTAAGTTGCTGAGATTGGTCTCAAACTTGCCATCCTCCTGCCTCAGCCTTGGAGTCACTGGGATTACAGGCGTGCCCCACTGTGCCCGGCACCTGGTTGTGTTTGTGAGTGATCCCTTCCTGACTACAAATATGAATGGAGGGAATAGAAACGGAGGGAGGCTTTCGGAGTGTGAAAGTGACGCTCTTAAGGAGCTTACGAGAAGCTAAGTTGGGTCATTCTGGAGCTGTGCGGACATGGACCAGGAGTTTATTATACATTTTGAGCCTTTTTTTTTTTTTTTGAGAGAGACAGAGAAAGAGAGAATCAACTTTATTTAGTTTTTCACATGGCCTTCGTTGCTCCAACACTCAGTTGTGTATGTGGTGCTGGGGTTTGAACCCGGGTCCTCATGCTTGCCAGGCAAGCACCGAAACCGCTGAGCCACTGCTCCAGCCCCAAGTTTTAGCTTTTCGTGTGGCTTTCCTTGCTCTGACACTTCGTTGTGCACGTGGTGCTGGGGGTCTAACATGCATCTTCACGCATGCCAGGCAAGCATCATGACTGCTGAGCCACCCGGCTCCAGCCCCAAGCCTTTTTTTTTCCCCTACCCCAGTCCCTGTCCACACTGGACAGATAGCAGTTTGACGGCCGAGGTGTCACTCCACCTGTAAACCCACGTTGTGCTTTTGCCGGGGTCTTCCCCAGCCCTTCTTGTCACGTCTCTCCACTGTGGACTGGCGTTCTGGGCCTGCAGTGATCGATGTTCTCTGGCTCTTATTTTTCTCCCCATTTCCACGGGGCCCCGGAGCCAACAGGGTGGACTCCAGCTCAGTCCATGCTCCTGGCCCTTGGCCTCAGCCTGTGGGATACTCATGGGCTCTCTGTGGGCTGGTGCTTCCTGTGGGTGGCCCCGCTGGATCTGGGGAGGATGAGGCAAATGTGGCCCCAGAGCCCAGGGAGCTCCCAGGTGTCTCCCTCGGGGAGGACAGATATGAGCTAAGTGCCTGTCCCTGAGGAGGAGTGTGGGCACACAGGACTAGAACATGGGCAGGATGGCGATGGCGTGGCTGGGCCCACTGTGTCATGCCCAGCTACCAGGGGAGGGGAGTGAGGGGCTGAGTTTACAGGGATTGGGCAAGACTGGGAGGTCAGGGTGTGTGGGGTGGGAGCCTGTGGCGCTGTCCTCCAGGCCAGGGTGCCAAGCTAGGCAGAGCCTGAGAAGCTGGGAATGAGCAGAAACCCACACTCCTGTGGGTATTTACCCCCACGGGAAGAAGTGGTCCTGCATCCCAAGGGCTGTGAAACCTCAAACCCCAGCTGCCACCTCAGGCCTGGTTCCAAGCCCTCGGTGCTGAGTCACATCATTTCAGCCTGGCCTCCACTGAGAGGCCCAGAGCAGGCCAGTCCTGCAGGGACGGAAGGGTGGATGTCTCCAGAGGCTGGGAAGGCCACTTGCCCCGAGGGTTGAGGATTGTTCCCAGTCTGTGGATGGCACTGCTGCTCTGGCTTTTTGCCAAGGGGAAGATCAGAACCTCTTTTGAGCTCCAAGACTGTGCCTTTTGGCTTGGCATTGTTTCCAGTGCGGCCCCAGGGGACCCCTGCACGCTGGAGGTTCCTTGGATGTCCAGGAGGGGGCGCTCACCCAACACACTAGGCTAAGGCCACAGAAATCTCTGTGGGCCAGCCAGCGGGGAGGGTCCCTATGCAGGGTCCTTGGCTACTCATAGCTTCTTCTCCTGGACTTTTCTCAGCCTCAGGTTTTTTGGGCAAATCCCAGAGAGTTTGCAAAGTTGTGTTTTAGTTCTCAATTCAGAGCTAAAACTATATACAGTTATGAGACACCACACAAAAATCCTCTTCTCCAAAGAAAAAATCAGACAAGAAAACTCACAGAGGGTCTGAACAACTGAGCAGTTAATGAAGCCCTGGTTCTCTTGGAGCCTGAAGAGGGAGCAACTTGAGGGCCTGGCCTGGCACTGGAGGTCACAGCCTCTACCATGTGTGTGGGGAGGCCCAGATGCGGAGCAGTGTGTGGGAGTGCGTTGGGTGGGGTGAATGGGGCCTGATGAATGTGCTATTAATGAGCTGAGTTCCATTTGGAATAATTCTGCCATTGTGCCCCCAGCACCTCCCCAGCTGCTGCCCGTGCGGATCTTGCTTCCCCGGCCTCAGACCATGCGACTTTGCCTGCTGCCCCAGCTGGCCATGGAGTAGAAGTCTCCTCCTGCCAGGATCTGGCCAAGAGTGTAAGCAGGTACCGTGTGGACCCGCCACAGCAGCCACCCTGGAGAGCAGGGTCCTGGTGTGCTGGCCTGGGCAGGAGCTGATGGTTTGGCCTGGTGGTACCGCGTCTCTGGTCTAAGCCTTTCCCTTGCCAACCAGCTCTTCACGTACCTGGGAGGCACTGAGTCAGAGCATGTGAGGTTCAGGCAGAGGATTCCACTTCCACCATACTCTGGAAGAGGCCTTGTTCGGGGGACCGGAAACCTGCCAGTGGCGGGTGGGGCGTGGAGGCCGTGTTCACCAGAGCTGGGCGTGATTGAGGGGATGGTTATGTGACTGTGTCTATCAGTTTGGGCAGCTATAAAAAGAGTGACTTTCACTATTTTACTTTTTTTTTTTTTTTTTTTTTAAAGAGAGAGAGAAGGTGAGAAGCAATCTTTATTTAGTTTTTCATGTGACTTTCATTCCTCAGACACTGCGTTATATATGTGGTGCTGGGGTTTGAACTCGCATCCTCGCACTTGCCAGGCAAGCGCCATAACCGCTGAGCCACCGCTCCAGCCCATACTATTTTACTTTAAATTATACTTCAGTTTGAAAAAAAAAAAGAGCCAAGCTTATCCACGGGCTGGAGTAGATTTTTGATAAAATCTAAAAGAAGCATTCTGCCCTCCAGACCTTTCCCTGATAGAGACAGACTGTGGGGCAGAGAGCGTCCTTGGAGCCAGTCGATGTGAGCAGCACCTGCTTGCTCCAGGTCCTCCTTTGCTGAGGTCACCTGGCTCCAGTTCCCAGCCTCCCAGGCAGGGTGATCTGGTGATCGTGACCTGGGGTGTTTGGGCTGCTTCTGAGTCTTGTTCACTTACGCTTAGCAGCATGGACTTGGGCCAGGACTCGGCGATCGGGAGGGCACACGCCACCCTGCCCTTGTGGAGCTTATGACCCACTGGAGAGGCACGGTGTGGAGTGAGCAGTTAGAGCAGCATGAGGAGGACGGAGCCTGGCTCCCCACTCAGTCCAGCAGCCAGGGAGGGATCCCCGAGGACATGGAGGCTGAGCGGGTTTAACCACAAGGGGGTCAAAGACACTGGGGACAGAATAGATGTTGCCAGTGTGAGGAACACGGGTGAAGGCCGTGAGGGCCGTGAGAAGGAATCCCAGGGGAGCCGCAGTAAAGATGCCCAGAGTGCCTGGCACCTGGAGAGAAGGGAGGGGAGGGTGGCCCAGCACAGTGGGTCATGGTGAGGACTGGGAGTTGATCCTTTGTTTCCTTTTGTAGAATTTTTTTGTTGATAAAGTTGTTTTTTAAAGTATAATTTAAACTTCTGGAAAAGTCGAGAAGATAGTAAAGAAAGCTCCCATTTATCCAGGTACATAGTTTCCTCTGATAACATCATAATAATAGCATGGTAATTTGGTATAATTTATGAACCTATGTTGATACATTATTATTTATTTATTTATTTTTTAAGAGAAAAGGAGGGAATGAGAGAGAGTGAGAGAATCCGTTTTATTTATTTTTCTATCTGACCTTTGTTTCTCTGACACTTGGTTGTGTATGTGATGCCAGAATTTGAACCTGGGTCCTCCTGATGCCAGGCAAGTGCTCCAACCACTGAGCCGCTGCTCTAACCCTTGATATATTATTATTATTTTTTTTCTTTTTAAAGAGAAAGAGGGACAGTGAGAGAGAAAGAATCAACTTTATTTAGTTTTTCATGTGAGTTTCGTTGCTCTGGCGCTTCCTTGTGTACATGGTGCTGGGGTTGGATTCTGGGTCCTTGTGCATGCCAGGCAAGCGCCATAACTGCTGAGCTACTGCTCCAGCCTTTGATACATTCTTATTAATTAAATTCCAAAGTTTATTCAGATTTTCCTACTTCGCCACCCCAGTCCTTTTTCTCTTCCAGGAGCCTGCATTCCTCTCTTAGACTTTCCTTGTTTTTGGTGACCTTGGTAGTTTCGAGGAGTTCTGGTCAGGCATCTGGTAGAAGCTCTGGATTGGAACTCGTGATTAGACTGGGATGTGGGTTTTGGGAGGGAAAGGCTGTAGAGATGAAATGCCGGTGACACGGAGGGACCCTGCCATCACAGGACTTGGACCGCGGTGGCGGCTGTGCTGTGGAGTCGGTGTGTCTCCAGCTGCTTCTCCAGCCTTTGGAGGAGGTCGCTGCGCAGCCCCCGTTTCGGCATGGGGCTTCAGTTGTGCACCCCCTGTTAGGGAAGGGTGTTTAATGAATTATTCAGACTTCTTCTGCACAGATTTCTCTCTTCTCTCCCATTTGTTAATTTATTCCATCATTTATTTATGTCAGTACGGGCTCATGGGTATTTATTTAGTATTTGCGCTCTAATCCAATACCGTCATCTTTTATTGAGCGGATTTCGTTGCAGCCTTGGCCGTTGGCTCCTTTGGCTTTCTTTTGAGTGTCTAGAAGCCCCGAGGCAGGACAGTGATGTGATCACATTTGCATTTTTAAAACCTTCACAAGTTGCCTGCCAAGGCAGGAGAGCCTGCAGGATTGACGGGACCCTGTACCCTGTGGCTCCGTGCCCTGGCGCAGCTGGGCAGGACGTGGGACAGCTGTGCTTCCATCATCTTAAGTAAGCATGGCCCCCACTCCCCTTGGTGTTGCTTTTCATCCTGGGGCTGTGGCCAGGATCCAGGGGTCCCTGGAGATTCTCAGTGCGAGTTTCAGTGGTGCACCGATGAGCATTTCATTTCGCTGGGACGAAAGTTGCTGTTCACCAGTCTGAGCCTGAGGTCCCCTTGGCTGCGCAGTGTGGAGATCCATCCCCTCCAGTTCCCATTTCCAGTGTGGCTCATCTCTGGAGCTGGCTGCTTTCTGTTGTCATCATGCTCAGGCCCCATGCCTAGGTCCCTGGCTTTGTCTTCCCTCTTTGGGCCTGGAGGGGGCAGCATGGCAGGGGGACCTGGTGTCCTATTACTGATGGACAGATGCTGTTCTCGCTGGACCACTTGCTGCAGCCTCCTGGCTATCTTGGAAGTGCTGACGCAATCTCAGAGCAAAGAGCGTTTCTCCGGTTCTCTCCACTCCTGTCCTCACTCACTCCCACTGGTGATCGTTAGGCCCCATGCCTTGGGGAGAACAGATGTGACTTGGGGAGGGCAAGAGGGGGGCTACGCAGAGAGGGCTCTGCGTTCTGCTGCCCAAACCCGCCTGAAGCAATGAGCTCGTCCTGGGAGGAGGGCATCGATCATTGAGGCTGGGCTGCCAACAGGCCTGCCGTCTCCTCCAACACTGACCCTTCAGCGCTGCTTGGAGAGTGGAGAGGCTGAGGTCAGGTGAGCATCTGATGGTCTTAAGAACTTCCAGGAATGCAATCAAAGCCTTTGCTCCCACGAGGACAGCCCAGGGGCTTGTGGCCGCGTGCACCTGAGCCCAAAAAGCATCATCCTAGCGTGGAGCTGACCTCCCACTCTCCCTGCGTGGGGCCAGGGACAGTCCCTTAGGAACTGGAAACCTGGCCTAGGGCTACCTGCTGGGAAGAGCAGCTGAGCTCCTTGCGAGTGGAAGGAAGCCAGTTCCCAGATGCTGGTACGGGAGGCCCTTCCTGAGAAGGCTGCCTTGAACTGCAGCCTCAGAGGAGACTGGAGCTTGGCTGGCCAGCCTTCATGGTAGGTGTCCCTGCCTAGCTTGTGCCCAAATTCCTCCCATTTCTCCATCAGTACTCCTCCAAGATTTGAGAGGGTTTTTTGTGGGGGCAGGCAGGAGAGGGAGATCAGAGACGTGAACCTCTTGAAAGACACAACACAGCTTCACACCCGGTTTCTCTGCTGGCACCCCTCCTTGGGCGTTCGTTTGTCAGTGGGGTCTTATGTTTGTTTTTTGTTACTATGATAAAATATCCAAGGCAGGCTAACTTGATAAAGAAAAGAGCCTTGTTTAGCTTACAATTCTAGAGGCTGAAAGTCCAGACAGCATGGTGCAGCTTCTGGCAAGGCTGCCCCCTTGGCTGCTTCACCTCGTGGCAGCTAGAATGCCAGGGGGGTGGCACATACCTGTAATCCCCAAGACTTGGGAGGCTGATGCAGGAGGTTGCAAGTTTGAGGCCAGCCTTAGCAACTTCGCAAGGACCTAAGCAACTTAGTGAGATCCTGTCTCAAAAAATAAAAAGCCCTGGAGATGTGGTAAAAGGCCTCTGGGTTCAATCCCCAGTACCAAAATAAACCAAAACAGGCCAGGGAGTGTGCATGGCATGTCTGTGTCTGTGTGTCTGCTCTCTGTCCCTCTTCTTATAAAGCCACCAGGATTGAATTTTGGAACTCCACTCTAATGATGTTACCTAAATCTAATCAGTCCCCAAAAACCCCACTTCTAAATATCATTGTTAGATTAAGTTTCCACCATTGTAGTATCATCAGTGTGTGGCTTTGGGAATTAAACTCATGCATGAGTTTGGGGGTGTCGGGGGAAACCATAGTCCCATCGTAGCAGGTCTGGACAATTCTTGTCTTGCCAAGGGAAAAGGGGTTGGGTTGTTGGGGCTAAGGGTCTCTGTGGATTAGATCTGCGCTGCCAGGCTGGAGTCTAGTGTCACATAAACCAGGTTCTGGTCATTCCCTGCACTAAGATCCACGTGTTCCAACATCACCCTCCTAGTGAGACCCACACAGGCAACCTGACCTGGATCTCTTGGCTCCTGCTCAGTCTCCTGAGTGTGTGCCAGTGCTAGGCCACTGTTCGTTGGGTGGCTGTGCCAGAACTTGGCCTCCTTGACTCCAGCTGGAGGCTCAGAAGAGAGGGAGGCTCTGCCTCACTCTCCAGGAGTCAAATAGAAAGTGGCCTCCATGGTCTGAGTGGAAGCAGGCACGGGTGAGGGCAGGGCTCAGGGTCCCACGCCTGCAACCTTTCCCTCTCCTAGGAGGAGACCGAAACTGGGGCTGGCAGCATAGTGGCCAGCCTGGAAGGGAAGCTGACTGAGTGGCTCAGTGAGAAGCAGATGGTTCGAGGGGGCTTGGAGGAGACAGGGAGGGTGGGGCTGGAAGGTTCGGGGCAGGGTCTGGCCCTTTTCACCCTGAATGGAGGAGTCAAGGCCGGAAGCCCACCCTGTATCCAGCCCCTGGCCACTGCTGTGCATCTTAGGGGACACTTTTCTTCCAGGCCCTGCAGTCCCCAGAGCCCACTGGAGGTGCAGAAAAGAGGGCTGCTGGGAGCAGATGGCCCAAAGCAGTGGAGAAATAGACACTCAAAGCAAGGGGCAGCGGACAGAGGCGGGGAGGCGGGGTGAGCAGGGGTTAGGCCAGAGCACGCGCAGCGCAGGTCCCGAGTGCCACTGCATTTTCCTGGCAAGTCAGTTTCTGCAAGACTTGGGTTCACAGGGCGCTGCTGAGCAGAAGGGATGAGCACCTGTGTGCGCGTCCTGTGCTGCTCACCCGCTCTCTTCCGCTTCGTTTGCATATTTTGGTCCATCCATCCATCCACAAGTGGTGGGTTGATCCTGTGCCACACCCTAGGCATGTTGTAGTGCAGGGGAAAGAGCAGAAAGTCAAGAGAGTCAGGTCGCTTGACCCATTCAGGTCCACTTATGAGCGGTGTGACATCGGATGTCACAAGATCACTCTGAGCCTTAGTGTACCCATCATTAAAAGGAGGCTAGTAGAAGCCTTGTCCTAGGGGGTCATGTGAAGCTCGGAGCTCTGGGCTTGAGTAGGAGGAGACATTTAATCACTGTGGCTCCCCCAGAGACAAAGACAGCTGTTTTGTAAACAGATGGAGCAAGCAATATGGTAGAGTTGAGAACAAAAGACCCAAGATAAGAGAGCACCTCCCTCTGCTTGGAGCTGTTGGGAAGGCTTCCCAGAGGAGGTGGCACCTCCTTTGGGTTTGCTGAGGGAGAAGGGCAAAGGTTCTCTAGGCAGGGAGCTGAGTGTGCCAGGTCTCGGGGTATGGAGTGGCCCAGCAGAGGCAGGCAGCAGGTCAGGGAGAAGCGGAGGGGGAGGTGGGCACCAAGGTCATGGTGGAGCAGCAGAGAGCGCAGTTGCAGGTGTGGTCTTCAGGTGGTTTGTAGCCACATTGGGGGATTTGCTGGGGCCCTGGAAATGAAGGAAACCTTCTCTGCTTTTCCAGCAGGATGGAATTTCGTTTGGGGGAATATTTTGGAGGCAAGGGGGAGAGCAGACGGAGGGGAGGCTGGAGGTTAGAGGGCCATGTGGAGGCAGGTCCTCACCGTGGTTCAGGAGGGAGGTAGCCTGAACTAGGGCAGAGGCCATGGGATGAAGTGGGTCTGAGTCTGTCTAGTGGCCCCTTCCTTCACTCACTCACATGGTCACAGAGCACTTGCTGGGTGCTGGTGACACAGTGGTGACGTTATAGACACGGGCCACACTCTCTTGCAGGCCACACTCTGTCTCAGAGTCTCTGCGGGGGTTGATGACTCGCAGGCGGGTCTGTGGTTCTGGTCAGAGGCTGCTTGGACAAGTCACCAGAGACTTGGGCTCGGCTTTCAGAACGAGAGGCCTGTCCTTGCTACCTGAGACGGAAGCTCAGAGCCCAGGTGGGTTCCTCCCGTGCCCCCACCACCAGGGCCACTCTGGTGTGTCCCTCAGGGTTGACAGGCACAAAATGCTGGCTCCTTGGGGATGACGTGCCCACCTCGTGTCCCACCCTGCTCCTCTGCTCCCAGTCTGCCTAGATCCACGAGCATCTCCCCGAGCATCATCGCCTGGCCTTCGCAGAACCACAGTGGCCTCATGCCTTTCTCAGTAGTAGACAGCTGGCTGGGAAGCAGTGGTTTTTATTTATTTTAATTATTTTACTCTTTTTTAAAGAGAAGGTCAGTGAGAGAGGGAGAGAGAAAGAGAATCAATTTTATTTAGTTTTCCATGTGGCTTTCGTTGCTCCAACACTTCGTTGTGTAAGTGATGCTGGGGTTTGAACCTGCGTCATCGCACATGCCAGGCCAGCACTGTGACCGCTGAGCCACTGCTCCAGCCCCACGGAGTGGAAGACGCCAGCTCTGACCTTGGTGCATCAAGACAGACCCAAGCAAGTAAAAGGGCAAGGGAAGCCTTGCGGTTTGGAGGACCCACTGCCTGCCCGGCGCTTCGCCCCAGCATGCACGGCTTCCTTGCAGGTGTCCCGTGCTGTGGTCCCACTCCATGGCAGCGTTCCTGAGTGCACCGAGCTGCGTCACCTCCAGGAGGGCTCCCCTCGGTTGGCAGATGGTGCCTCCGTGGCAGGGTCTGAGACGTCTGTCCGGGTGGATGTAGCTGGGTGTGCAGGCCGGGCCCCCCTCTGCCCTTCTCTGATCACCTCGTGGTTGTTACAGTGCCGCTTGGCAGAACTCAGGATGGAAACTGTGGACCTTCGGGAAAAAAGGGTGGAGGAGGAAAGGGCCAGGGGTGGCCTTGTAGGCACTGACTGGGCATGTGGCCCTTCCTGGGGTACTTTCTGTGTACCAGGCACCAAGAGAAATGCTTCGGCTGTATTCTTCACTCTTTCATTGTCCCCTGACAGTGCTGATCCTTTATCCATTTAAAGGCGGCGAAACTGAGGCCTGATGGGGTCAGGGCCTTGGCTGGGCTCACAAGCCTTGGGGGTGCAGCTGTGGTGAGCACTTCTGGCTTGGGTCACTCAGCAGCTCCTCCAGGAAGCCTGCCAGTCTTTAACTCTCCCTCCTGACTGAGGAGCTCTGGGCTTAGTGTGACCTCCCCAGCGTGATTGTTTGCGTTTCCAGGAAGCAGTGACGGCTAGCTGTGTCCAGCCCTTCTGGGCTGAGTTGTCCTGTGCTGCCTCTCATTTCAGTTTGCAACATCTTGGTTGTGGAAGAGGCCTTCTTATTATTACTTCTACTGCGCAGACGAGGAAACAGGCCCAGAGCTCCTGAGGAACATTTTGGGGGCAGTTTAAAGAGTCGAAGTGAGTGAGACGTTTCGGTTATCTGTTCATCCTTTTGACTTGGGTGTCTGAGGAAGAGGGTTTAATGCCAACCCTGCTGCCAAGTGTCCAGACTGCCTCCTTCCCTCCATGTCACAACACCTGGGGAGGGTGTGGAGGTCGGGGACTGGATGTGTGTGTCTACGCTTGGCAGGTGGCGGCCCAGGGACTCCTTAGTGCTCTGGAAGCTGGGCCAGGCCTCATCCTAGGAGTTACTTAAGCTCTGCTCTAAGTTGGAAATGGTTTGCTCTCCGCCTTTCCTGTGTGTCTCAGCACAGGTTGTCTTCCTGTCTGTCCATCCAACATGCACTTGGTCCCTGTGGGCCTCCCTAATGCCGGCCCCTGCCACGCTCCCTCCTGCAGCTGAGCCTACCTCGGTGTCTGGATGAAGGACCCCGCCAAGCTGGGGTCTGTTCCCTGACAGAGCAGCCACTGCCTGGGGAAAGTTCTCTTAAGCAGGAACCTGTCTTGTCTTTCTGGATTAATAACTTAAAGAGACACAAACATTCCGTAAATACGCTACGAGATTACGTTTTTGTCAAACTTCTATAAGGAGCCAGCCTCTGCAGGCTGATAGGAAACCCGGGCTTGCCTGTGTTGGGGTGTCTCTCACAACATTCCCATTAGATCAGCAAGGCCAAGCAGGACTTGGGGTCACAGAAAGATTGTCAGTCAGTCTGCAAAGAACCAAGTATTCAGGGGAGGCCGCTGTCCTTGGGCAGTTAGGTGCAGCAGCAGCCAGTCCTGGGCAGGCAGGGTGCGCAGGAAGTACAGACAGGGCCTCTGGGGTGGTTATGGAGAGAGGCAGGTATTTTTAGGGCTTGGTTGTACACATGTGCGTGCACACACCCTCCATGCGGACACACTCATTCGCACTCTCTGGCTTGGAATCAATAGATGCTCGTGGCTGCTGCTAGCAGCCCAGCCTTCTGGATTCCTGTTCCTTCATGGAGCTCCTAGTCAGCAGTTCTGGGCCTCAGTGCAGGGCAGCTGGTGCCAGGCTGTGTTGAAAGCTCATCAGGCCTGGAAGGAGATTCACCCCAGGGCAGCTGACATGCGGTGGCCTAAATGAAGGGCAGGGGCAGACACATGGACCCGCTATCCTTCTGGCCGCTCACAACAGGGGACGATCAAGATGTTCAGAGCTTCCGAATTTGCTGTGTTGCATATCCTTGTGGGAAGTGTTTCCTGCCCTGTGGCACCTCACTGCAGCTGCTGAGAGCCCCCGCCCCTACAGGCGGGCAGGCTGGCTGCCCTCCTGTCCCTCCAGTCTAGCTGGAGAAACTAGTTTTCCGTCCATTTTGGCAGCTAGGAGATCCCATCTCTGTTTACACCCCAATGTTCTCCTAAAGGGCTTTCGTTCCTAGTACAAAGTGCCTCTAAAACCAGCAAATTAAGCTCTAGAGGAACTCAGTAAATTAACACATCAATGTTCGTTTCAATCCAAATGCAATATTAAAATATTAAAGTTTTTTTTCTTTTTAGAGAGAGAGAGGGACAGTAAGAGAGAGAGAAAGCGAGAATCACTTTTATGTAGTTTTTCACGTGGCTTTTGTTGCTCCGATCTTCATTGTGATGCTGGGGTTTGAACCTGTGTCCTCACGCAAGCATGGTAACAGCTAAGCCACCACTCCAGCCCTATTAAAGCTCTCTTTCTCTTTTTTATTTTTTTAAAGAGAGGACAGTGAAAGAGAGGGGGAGAGAGACAGAATCAATCTTTATTGAGTTTTTCACATGGCTTTTGTTGCTCTGACATTTAGTTGTGTACGTGTGTGCTGGGGTTTGAACCCGTGCACTTGTACATGCTGGGCAAGCGCTGTAACCACCAAGCCACTGCTCTAGCCCCTCTATTACAGCTCTTTTTTTTTTTTTTTTTTTTTT
>PVKS010008465.1:0-17688 GCA_004027875.1 Aplodontia rufa | reverse complement strand
AAACTTTATTTCTAAGCAGAACCCTGAACTTGGAGGGTGGTGTGTTGTGGGGCCAATTCCACCGTGGGCCACCCTGTTTGTTTTTAACCTATGATCTTAAGCCTGGTTTGTGAAGTTAGTGACAGAAAGGTGGCGGGAGGGCTGATAAAACCTGAAAAAAGCTGTTACTGAGATAGACTGCTTAAAATGTACCCACTCAGTGAATCGAAACGTTATGGCTAGTGGAGGAGAAAACAAAACTTCACCTTGACAGAGGAAACGGAATGATCTCATTTAATGCGTAGTGGAACGTAGACTCTCATGGTGAGTGCGCGTTGGTGCGCGGAGTGCTGTGTCTCCGCTGGGCTGCTCCTCCTCGCCGCGTGCTTGACTGTGCAGCTCGCGGCTTTTTCCCTACACGGTTCCAAGGGCTCAGCTCGGCTCTTGGATGTCCTCTCTTTGAAGCCACCTTTGACCCACCGCCTGAACAGGTTGCTCAGTTGCTGGCTCAGGCAGACACTGTTTCTCCGTGGCTCTGGGGGGTTGAGCCCTCCTCCGGGTGCCTTGCAGTGACCTCCTGACAGTCAGGCTTGCGACCTTGCTTGTGGTTGGTGGCACGGCACATTTGCCCTGACAATCAGCCCGAGACTGACAGGAAAGACTCGTGAAGCTCGGAGGAGGATTTGAGGATGACCTGGTCTGGAAGTGGTTCTGTAAGACACTTTGCTTCCAGCCTGACACCTTGGTACCATGGAGACAGCACGGCGGGTTCTCTCTGTGCAGGACAGGCAGCTACATGAACGTCCCCAGCAACTTCCCAGTTTTCTGATGTTGATGGCTGGGGGATCTGAGGCGCTTCTGATGAGCTTACTGAAGTATCCATGTGAAATCAAATCCTGGACTGGCCGAAGGATGTTGTTGAAGGTATCATCCATGTATGTATGCAGTCCTCTGATAGGATCTAATAGGATGGAGCGTGTTAAAAATGTCAGTGACAAGGAAAACCATTACGCATGGAATGTTCATTTTTTTTTTTTAATCTGCTAGATTTTATGTATGGTGTAGCTGATCTGATTATTGCCCTTTTTGCTTTGGCTGTTGGGAAACTCAGAACTAGACTTGCAGCCTACTCCAGCAAGGGCTTACCTAAGCCCTTTGGGCCAGTCTCCCCCTCTCTAGCTTTTACCCATTTTTTTTTATACCCCCACTTTTGCTCTTTTGAATGGCAAGTTTATATCCCTTTTGACAACAGGTAGGGCATGTTGTCTACAACGTCATCTCAGCGTTGCCCACCATTTCTGTTTAAAAAGAGCCGAATGCATTTGGTGACAAAAGGAGGGTTCTGAGGATCACACCCAGTTCCCCTGGTTTTTGTGTAATTCTTTTCCACATGTGGTGTGACTTCTCCACTCAGTTTTTGTACAGCCCTGGGATTTTCAGGGCCAGCCTACCTTCCTCCCTCCCTCTCTTCCTTTCTCCCTTCCTTCCGATAGCTATCAAAGGTGTATCCGGAACACAATCTTAATTTTCAAATGAAAGTGAATCTCTCTGCTGATTTCTTTTCTAGCACATTTTGGGTTCCCTTCCTGGCTCTCCCAGTAAGATCCTTTCCACTTGGGTTCTATCGTAACTGAATTAGCGGATCCTTCTCCCCCTGAGGAGTAGCCTGTGGTGCTGTCCTTGCCTGTGAAGGACTTTGAAAGGTCTCCGGTGTGGGTCTGGAGCAGGTGGTAAGGGAGACAGATGGTGGATCAGCCCTTTCCAAGGAGGGAGTCAGAGAACCTTCTGGAAAAGATGAGTTTCACCCAAGCTTGTGTTCAGCTCAAGAAAACCACTGAGCCTCCCTGGGGTGAGCACAGGGTGCAATGTTGGCACGTGAGAGATTAGGAGAACCCAGTGGCCCTGGAAACAGAGGAACTCATGATCCTCTGTTCCTGGCGAGAGGACGACTTTGGCCACTCCCTCTGCAGCGTCATCCAGGGCTGGACCTATGGGGCGGCAGGTGCCTGGAGAGGGAGATGCTGGACACAGACACCTGGGTAGCCTGAGACCAACAAGGCAAGGGAGCACCCAGGCGCAAATACACGGCAGCCACAAGAGTGGGAAAAACAAAGTGTGTGGGCCAGGCCTGGAGCGAACCCTCCCAGGAGCTGAGGAGCAGGACCACCAAGCTTGGGAGGAACTGAGGGAGGCCAGGAGTGGGGAGGGGTGCCTCCGGCAGTGAGGTAGCAGCGAGAACCCTGGCCTTGCTGGGCCGCAGGATGAGGCACGTGAAGGATCAGAGCCAGAAGGTACAATTGGGTGGTGCACAGCTTTGGGACTTTCGGAGCAAGGCAGAGTGGCAGGAAAGCTGTCGTCAAGGCCAGGAGAGAACCCCAGGCCTGTAAACCCTGGGTGGAGAAAGCCCAGCCGCACGCCCTTCTGGATTGCGGCCGGGTGCTCTTCCCATGTCCCTCTGGGTGCTGTCCTCGAGCCACACAGTTTCCCAGCTCTTAGAATCTAGCGAGCGTGCCAAGTGCAGGCCCTGGGGATTCAGAAAGCGCTGGGCACAGTTGCGTGAAGGGGGCTGGACCTGCGGGGCGACAGGTGGAGGAGCAGGTTGGAAGTGGGCTGGATCCTGTGTAAAGGTGGAGACGAGGGCCACAGGCTTCTGCCCAGCTGCGCTGTGCTGCCCGCCCAGCGATGCAGGGTGGAGAAGGCCCAGTCCCACTCTCCAGCTGAGCTCAGGTCTCCCCGCAGTGACAGGAGAGTCTGGCTGCCATGGTGGGGGGAGTCTTTCCTGAGCCAGAGGCCAAGGTGGGTGGAGCACTCAAGTTTGGTTTTCTTGGAGTGTCAGGTGCTTCGAACTAGGAGGAGTTCTTCCCTGGGTCTCAGTCCCTTGCACTCTGTGGGGTCAAGACGCTCACCTTGAGCCTCCTCTTGTGGTTACCTGGTTACAGGGTTGGTTGTACTAGCTCATCTTTCTGGTATGCACCAGTAAGCAAGGCGAGCTGAGTCTCCCTGTGCACATAGTAGGTATGTTGATATACCTCGAATGGTTAATTGCTTTAGAAATGAGGGAGGCATTCCTTAGCTTATCCAGCTGTCTAGGTGTCTTGGGACATCAGTAGGTCAGGTTGCAGTGGAACCGTCTGTGGGCTTGGTCTACCTTCAGGGCCCTAGACCCCAAGGCCTGCAGAGGGACTGTTTGACATCAGGGTCTCATTAGGGCACTACTGGTGGACCTGGGGGGGACATGGCCTGCTAGAGAAGCCTCTGTCCCTCACAGTGACCAGGGTGGAGCCTGGGCTGTGGTGATAAGGAAGGGAGGAGCAGCGGCATGTGAGGCATGTGAAGGTCAGGGATAAGCAGAGGGGCCTGTGTGGATTTTCCAGATAAGCGACCTTGTGGCTCCTTGGGGACCAGGACCTTGACTACTGGGCCCAGCATTGGCTAAGTGGGAGTGTAGTGCATATTTAAATAAATAAGGGAATGAGCTTTTGGAATGCTAACTGCTGCATTTTAACACTTTTAGAGGAATCTTTGCCTTCCTGTTGTACAGATCATGGATTTAACCCTCATGGAATGGATTTGGGGATGCTGTGGGAGAGGGGTGCGTGGTAACAGCAGTTGCTGCGGGAGCTGTGGCCAGGGCAGCCTGCGCCTCCGCAGAGCCTGCAGATGACTAAGCTGTGTCCAGTGACCCTGGCCTGCTGTGTTTGGGGCTTCCTGGGTCTGGTTCAATCATTTTTCTGTCTTCCCATTTTGTTAGCTGTTTTTCCTGGTACTGTCGATGTGTCCTAAGCAGTGTGTCTTAGTTTGAGCTGCTCTAACAAAACTACCATAGACTGGGTGGCTAAAAGAGCAAACTACTGTTTCCCACGATTCGGGAGGCTGGAAGTCCAAGATCATGGGTCCAGCCTGGTCAGGGTCCTGGTGAGGGCCCTCTTCCTGGTTTGCAAGTGACCTTCTTATATTTTCATGGTATGGGGTGGGGGGGTTATCCTCTCTCTTTTTTTTGCAAGTGCATTAATCCCATCTTGAGGGGACCCTCATGACCCTGTTTAACCCTAATCACCTCCCAAAGGTTCTACCTCCAAATACCATCCTGTTGGGAATTAGGGCTTCAAAAGATTAATGGGGCGGAGGTGGGAGACACAAGCATTCAGGTCGTGGTACAGTCCTTTCCCTCCCCCGTCTTTACAGCTGTGTGTTTTCTGTAGGCTAAATTACAAAGTAACCAAGTTTGTTCCAAATTGTGTGTAAAAGCCAGGTGCAGTAGCTCACACCTATAATCCCAGAGATTTGAGGCTGAGGCAGGAGGATTGCAAGTTTGAGGTCAACCTCAGCAATTTAGTGAGGCCCTGTCTCAAAATAAAAAAATTAAAAGCACTGGGGATGTGGCTAAAGGTTAAAGCCCCTCTGGGTTCAATCCCTGGTACTAAATAAATAAGTAATTGTGTAAAGCATCAAAAAGTATAATAGCGGGGGCTGGAGCCGTGGCTCTGCAGTTGCGGCTCTTGCCTGGCATGCGCGAGTATGCAGGTTCAAACCCCTGCACCCACGTACACAACTAAGTGTCATAGCAACGAAAGTCATGTGAAAAACTCAATAAAAATCGTTTCTGTCTGTCTCTGTTTCTCTCACTGTCCTTCTTTCTTTAAAATAAAATAAAAAAAAGTCTAATAGCGGGTTCAAGAGGCTTTCCCATAAGGAAGTCGCACAGACTGGTTACACATGGGTCTGGGTTGGATGGACTTCAGAGGTACTCGCATTCCATTCTTGGCCATGTTTTCAACATTAGTGATCCCCTCAGTAATGTGTCACTATATTGTATCTTTTTGATTGTTGGGATTTTTTGGGGGGAGGACAGGGTTGTTGGATTTCAAGTACCTTGACTTTAAGGATGCTTTATTTCCTTTATAATATTATTATACTATTACACTTAGGGGATAAAAATTTATTATAGAAAAGGATCCTGGTCCTGGGCTTTCATAGATGGTGTTTAATTTCCCCAATACCCTTGCAGAGCGGGTGTTCTTTCTCCTGGGCCAGCTGAGGAAGTGGAGGCTCAGTATGGCTAAGTGGTTGGTTTAGCCACACAGCTAATGAGGGGGAAGTCAGGATTTGAACTCTGGTCTCCTCTCAAAACCTTCTTTTGTACTGCAGCAAAACGCCTACCTACTGGGGGTAAGGACACTTTGATGGCTCTGTGATTTTGCATATCACGCACAAAAAGCAAAGCAAAACAAACGTTGATGGACAAATTCTAGCTGTGGTTCCTCATTCCCCCATGCATTTCCCTAGTGCCGCACTTGGCTGAAGGCATCCTGTAGGTGCCCTGGAAGAGGGTCGCTTTCCTCAAAATGTTAACAGTCTAGATTATAGTTTAGTTTTACAGCTCCATGTGGTGAGGTTCTTTGGATCCCCAACCATAGCTGGAGCTCAAGAGATCTGATTACTGATGGAGAAACGAACCCCCAAGTACTAAGAATGGCAGTGGAATGAAGCAGGTTTAGGATCCTTGCTACCAAATGACACCTTGTGTTGACAGTGAGTGACAGCTTCCCTGGGAGGTACTTTCCAGAGCTGGCTTCCTCATGCTACCCCCTGACAGTTACCTTCCCTGGAGTTATTTTCATGTAAATGCGGAAGTGAGCCTTCTCAATGTTTCCCGGGAATTCCCATGGCTGAGTCCTGGGAAGCAGTGTTGATGATCTGGTGTTTTGTTTGACCTGGGTGTAAAATACCAGGCCAGGCATAGCAGCTCACCAGGAATCTCTCTGGTCTTCCTAACTTCATGAGTAGTGTTCCCAAATGCACCCGCTCAGATATCCTTGGCCACAGTTTTTGTCATTGTGAGAAATTTTTAAATGCTTTGGACAGTTTTAGTTCTATTTTATTTTTCTTTCAGCTGCAATTTAGGTACATTTTAGGCTAACAATTGCTTCGGGTGAAGCAATTGTGGGAAAATGTCAAGGGCCTTCAATTTCCCCACCCATGATTCCATCTGATTTTGATTGAGCCTGGAACTCTCGAAAAGTGGTTGCACTGAATGCAAAGCAGAAGGGGACGTCTGGTTCCGGGGTACCCCTAAGCCTCCTGCACCTGTGAGGAGATGGAGCCCTCTGCCAGCCTCCAGCGTGAAGGCCCAGGAGCACATGCCTAACCAGCAGGAGAATGGGGTTGTGTGCTGGATGTCAGGGGCATCCCTCAGGCCAGCCTGTGTTTGGAATCCGAGATGGGCGGAGGCGGGTCAGACTAAGAGCTGCCTTTCGCCTGTACTCCTGTTGCACCCAGGCCTGACACGATGCAGCTTCCCTGGCCTTTGCACAGGGCTGGTCTTTGTGGAAAACCAGTCTGGTGGTCAAAGATGGTGTTGCAGACTGCCCTTGGAGCTGGCCCGTGCCTCTTTCTCCTAGGCTTTGCAGAACAAAGGTGGCATCCTTGGAGGCCAGGCTTTGGCTGCCTGTAAGGAGGCATCGGGTCGCAGCCTCCCCCTGGGGCTCGCCTTAACCCCTCTGGAACTGGCCGACCTGAAGGAGGAGGTAGCGGGCAGTCTTGGGTTTCCTCTGCAGCCTGTTTACCTGTTCCTACTCCGTGCACCGGCCCTGGGGCGGGAGAGACCATTTCCTTCTTCCTGGAGGGATGAGACCCTCCACCCTCTCGGTGGACAGCATCCGGGATTAGGGCGCCCTCCCAGGGCCCCTGGCTGCCCCCCTCAGTGTATTTACATCTCAAAGCCACACAATGCGGGCGGTCTGGGCTAGGCTGGGGCTTGACGTGCAAGCAGAGGGAGGGTCCTCGCCCTCTCCCCCCCAGCCCGGTTTCCGGAGCCAGCATTGGAGCTTTGTGAAGATGCTGGCATGGGGGCCGAACGGTGGTGATGACATCATCGTCGCACAGGAGCTGGGCTGCTGGGGGCTTTAAGAGGGGACGCTCCATTCGGACCACACCACTCGTGCTCTCACTCGCGCGTCCCCGGGTAGAGCCGTGCGCGCCGACTCCATTGCGCGCACACCTAGGCGCGCGCCGGCCACACTCGCGCGCGCTCACCTCTTCCGCGCTGTCGGCCCCCGGCCCCGGCCCCGGCCGCGAGCCGCAGATCCCCGCCGCCGCCGCCACCACGGATGCCAGCATCTGCTGCCATCTGCAGTGCAGCAGTCCCGGCCGCCGGCCGGCCCGCCCCGGGCTCCCGGTGGAGGATCCGCGCCAGGACGCTGGCCCTGCTCGCGGCTAGCCTGCACGCCAGGGTGCAGCGAGGATGGGAGGGTCGCAGTCCCTGCAGCTAGCCCCAGCCAGCGACCTGAACCAGGAGGTTTCTGAGGCCATGTAAGTGCTGCGTCCTGCCGCCCGGAGCCCCCCGGGTTAGGAGGAGAGGCTGTCCCGCTTTGTTACGGTGCCTCACCTAACCCGTGCAGCCTGGAGCTAGGGCTGGCCTGGGGTTCTCTGCAGCCCTGCAAGGCTTTACCTGGTGGCTGCGCTTGTAGCATTTTGTGCCCTAGCAGCTGGAATGAGCATCTGGCAGCCCCAAGATACTACTGGGAGCAGAAACGACCCTTTGGAATTCGGTTTTGATTGTTTAGCAGGAGGGCACATGGTTGGGGACTTCTTGCTCTCTCAGCATCTCTTCCCTTGCACCCCCTACACAGTGGTATTTCCTGCATGGGAACCGCCAGAGTGAAGGAAGGCCTTCCCTTAAGGAAGAGCCCTGGATTGTGGCAGTACCGCGCCGGGGAGACAGACGGGTACCCCAGCAGCTGGATTTGCTCCTGGGTGGACCTGTAGTCCGGTTAGCCTGAGCATCACCAGTGTGCTCTGGTGAACACTGGAGGACAAGGCCGCTTGCTATTATTAGTAAAGACAGCGAATGGCCTTGCCATTGGTTGAGGCAGTACTTGACTATGCATTGATTGAGAAACCCGATCTTTTCCCTAAACCCCGGAGCTGATGTGCTCAGAAGTGGCTTTCATGTTGATAGTGTTTATTAGGATCGCCTGTTAGGATCCTCCCCTTGGCCTGCCCAGGCAAGTTTGGAGGATGGGGCTTATCCTCTAGGTCTGCCTGCTGGGTCACATTTCAGCAAGTCAGACTGGTGTCCACAGGGGGCTTCTGAGTCCACTCTGAGGTCCCCTTTCCTTTCCCAAAGAGAAGACTGTTTCAGAGAAGAATACTTCTAGAGACTTGGGAGTGGGGGTGCAAATCAGTGGCTTCTTTTGAGTCTTTGCTGTGTAAATTAAAAGGTAGCAGGGAGTGGCCTGTGTATTGTAGTAGGGTTGGGGCCCCACATGTGGAGGTCCCCACGCCTGGGCTTCAGAGAGGGGCTGGCCATGCGGTGATGTAATGCTGGGCTGAGCCTCATGGTTTTTCCAGCTCGGAGCAGGTGTGCACCCCTCCTTCGCCTTCACCCTGTAACTTGAGAAGACATTGTCTGACAATGGAGGTGCATGGTGTTTGGGGAGTATTGTTTGTGAGGTGCATGGAAATGCAGGACCTGAGCCTCTGTGAAGAACAATTGGAGCCTATTTATGAGGAGTCTCTGAAGTGGAAATGAGCTGGTCAGTGCCAGGCACAAGCTCCCTGACTACCAGAGCTCATACCTTCCAAAGTGCTCCAGAGGATAATGACCGTGTGTTTGGGAAAATGTACTCCTCAGCTATTGGAAATTCAGCTCGCAGTCCCTAACATCCCCGCCCTCTTTCCCAGTTGAATTTGTAGCTGACCTGTGTTCTGTTGGCTGAGGCTGAGTCTGGAGAGATCCTGTTAAGTAAATGTGGCCTTTCTGGATAAAGTCCTCTAAGGTTCTACACTGTGGGGATAGTGGCGTTTAGGTAAAGCTTCAGGCTAAACGGCACATTGTGACAGAAACTGCTTATCAAATATTTTTATGGTCCAGTTGGTCCATATGCACCTGACTGAGGCTTCTCTCCCTGGAACTGATGCTTCTGAAATGTTTCTGAACATGATCTTTAACACCCTGTATGTACTCTTTCACTAAATTCCACACTCTGTCCCGTAATTTATTTATTTTTTTTAAGAGAGAAGGACAGTGAGAGAAAGAGAGAGAGACAGAATCAATTTGTATTAAGTTTTTTACATGGCTTTCGTTGCTCTGACACTTAGTTGTGTACGTGGGTTGCTGGGGTTTGAACCTGTGTACTTGCACATGCCAGGCAAGAGCCACCGCTCCAGCCCCTCCCCTCGTGTTTTTGTTCTAAAAAACTAGAAAGGGGAAACATTTGGGACAATGCCATTCCTAGCATTACGCTTCTTTAAAACCTCTCTGCTCTGAGTAACTGGGGCTTCCCTTTCTGCTACAGACGCACCCTTTGCAGTCTAGAGGGGTTTTAAAAAATGTACCGAGTGCACCTCCTTCCAGCTCAGGCACTAGTGGTTCATGGTAGCGTGTTTCCATGCACCTAAAAATGCATGCACATGAATAATGCACGAGACAGCACTGTGGTTCAGCGCAGGAAAGAGCTTCCGTTGTAAGATGATGCCATCAGGGCTGCAGGAATGGAGACAACCGGTGCTCACCTGCTGAAATTTGCAGCCGGGACAACCAGAATCAAGAGTGAACTTTTTCTTTTCTCCTTTCTTTCTCTTTTTTCCTCCCTCCAGTTAGAGGTGGGCCTACAGAGAGAGGGCCACCAAAAGAGGATTTGGAAGTGCCTGAAGGCCCCACCCCCCAGATTTCTTTCTTTTAGCTTGCAGGTTTGGGTGCTTTGGGGCAACTGTTTTGCCCTAGCTGACAGTTTCTTTCTATACAGGGCAGGAGGTAGGAGGTAGAAGAGGGAGACCCAAGGGATTGGGGGATGGGGCAGGAGATGAAGGCTCAAGGTGGCCAGTCCCTTGCTGCTCCCAGGGTGGTCCACAGACTTGCAGCATCCCCTTCCCCAGGGCCTGTTAGAACTGCAGTCTCGGGCCCCTCACAGCCTAAATCAGAATTTCCCTTTTCACCAGAAGCTTGTAAGGATGCCAGGTGATTTGGGGCTGGTCAGAGTTTGGAAGCCTGAACTAGTTACATCTCTACATCCAGGCCTCTTGTGCTGCTCCTTTCCTGCCTGGGAAAGAAGTTCCGAAGCAACAGTAGCCATTTCTACATCAAAAATGGGTGGTAGGGGGGCTGGAGCAGTGGCTCAGTAGTTACAGTGCTTGCCTGGCGTGTGTGAGGATGCGGGTTCGAACCCCAGCACCATATACACAGCTAAGTGTTGAAGCAATGAAAACCAGATAAATGACTAAATAAATTTGATTCTCTCTCTCTTTCTCTATCCCTCTCTTTCATAAATATATAAATAAATAGTAGTAGAGAGAATGCCACCGGGGAAATTATTTCTCAGCACAATGGGGATGAGCATGGGTTGGGGACTGGAAGCACTGGAGCGAATGTGGACTTTCTTTAATGATCAGCCTACTCTCATCCCTCCTTCCTCCAGCCCCTGGGGACTCACTTCTGCTAAAAGAAGCAGCTTTAAGTACTTTGTCCTTGTGTAATTGGTGACTCCATTCCAGGAGCTCCCAGCTTCCTCCAGGTCCCAACACCCCAGCCGTTGAGAGCGATTACTATCTGAGAGCCAAAGAGCTGGTTGTGTTGGGAGTTCCACCTGGGAGGTGGGCGCCACTCTCCAGCGAACCCATGCCTTAATTCCAAAAGGCAAACTGCAAATGTGGAAGGCTGTTCTTCTGTGGACCCCCAGGGGATCCAAATGGAGGGGCCAGGAGGCATAGGAGAGAAGCAAGAAAGGATCAAGCAAGAGTCCGTGGAGATCGGGGAGCTGAGCCAGGGAAGGGTGGCAAATACAAAGTGAAGGTTTTGCTTTCTGGTGACTAAGAGAAAAGAGTGGCCTTAGTCCATACATGAAAACTGAGCTAGTCTGGGGAAGTCAGTAAGCTTGGGCTGGGGTTTGAGAAGCAGGTGGATTCAGGTGGCACCACCTCCCTGGGTGGAGTGGCTTGGCACTCTCCATCCACCTGTGGTCACAGACCAGAAGGCAGGGCTCTGATCTCTTCCCATCACCTTTATGGCTCCTGACCCCGTTCCATGTGTCAGCCTAGGAGCTGTCTAGAGGGTCTGTGATTATGATCTTGCCCACCTGCCTGCCAGCTTTCTCAGAGGCAAGAAGCTGGGTCTGCAAGCAGACTCGAGGTGAGGAACACGCCTGACAACTGCAAAAGCAGACACCCTTTACCTGAGAATCTCCAGCCTCTCAGTTACTCAGGAGGGCAGAAAGGCTGCTCCTGCTCCCGCAGGAATCTTTCATCAGCCCTCCCTGGATCTGTTTCAAAGCCTTGTTTCTTGAGGCGACTCTTGGCTGAGTCATTTCACACAAATGACAGTGTTCCAAATGTGGACTGCAGCCAGTTTCTGAGTTCCCGGAAGCAGATTTCACTTTGGATATTATTGTTGGACATGATTAGTAGTCCCCTCCCCCTAAAACGGAATAAGCTGCAACGTTATCTGTTGAATGGGAGGGGGAGCTTGAGCCCCATGGCTGCCTCCATCCCCCCACGGACAGTATTAAATAGCTCTGACCTGGCCCTGTGGCTGAGTGCCCAGGTCCATGGGGATTCTGGCCCTTCACCACCTTTGCTTTGGGGCTTCCCTGGAGGTTTTGTCTATGGGGGAGGCTGAAGACAAGTCTATTCCGAGGCCTTCTAGGTAGCTCCTGGGTGTCCAAGAAGTCATGCCACTCCTTTCTGCTGGAGCCTGGGATGGGGTACCCCACTGCTGGTGGGGCCAGCAGCTAGGCCTTGGGTGTCGATGGAGTGTGGCTGCTGATGGGTCTTGCATCCAGGTCAGGAGGTCAGGGTCACTCCTTCCCGTTGACCCTCTGGTCCACATCGCTGTTTCTTTCCACAGTCTGCAGCCTGTGTCTGGCTATATTGTTGGTTGCCTAGGAAACTACTTTAGCCTGATGTAGGATTGGCTGCTCTTGCCAGATGGATCACCCAGGCTGCGGCAGTGTTGGGGTAAGCAAAGGATGCTGAACAATCGTGTCCTTAGCCCTTAGGGTTAACGGTGTGGGCTTAGGCATTGAAAGCAATTGCTCTGTGAAAGTCAATTGTTCGTGGTCTCATGCTTTTGTTACAGATGGGAAAGGGGTCAGAGGAGAGGCAGCACAAAGCACTGACTGAGTCAGAGCTGGGCTCACACACCCTCCTGTGCTGGACGTGGATGCTGGTTCTGTTTACATTTATGAATTCACATTAGCAACTGTTTGTGGAGAACAGGTCCTGGGTGCCATGTGCCATTGCCAGCCATGGAAATGGAGCTGTGTGCTGTGGTGCTAATACCACTTTGCATTGCTGAGTAGACTCAGTAGAAACTTTTTTTTTTTTTGTACCAGGAATTGAACCCCAGGGTGTTTAACCACTGAGCCACATCCCCAGCCCTTTTTATTTTTTATATTGGGACAGGATCTCATTGAGTGGCTCAGGGCCTCGATAGTTGCTGAGGCTGGCTTTGAAGGTGCGATCTTCCTGACTTAACCTCCCAAGGCACTGGGATTACAGGCGTGCGCCACCACACCTGGCCTCAGTAGAAACTTTGTGCACTCTGTGTTCCAGGTATTTCATTATAGAAATATCATATCCATTAGCCCTGAGAGATCTCTAAGACATCGCAGTGTTCATGGATCTGAGCACATCCCCGTCCAACGTCATGTTGCTTCTTGGATTTCTCCTGAGTAGCTCAGGCTTAACATGTCCAAGGTAGGACGCTGATGGCCTGCCTTCTTTCAAAAGCAAAAACTAAGCTGGGGGTGTAGCATAGTTATAGCACCTGCCTAGTGCATGTGAGGCCCTGGGTTCCGATCCCAGCATGTGAGAAACCAAAACCTAAAATTGTACATTCCAGCTCACTCGGCCCCAGCTCATTCTCCCACTCAGCACCTGGGATCTCATCCACCTGGGAACTCAAACCAGAACCCTGAAAATCTAGTCTTCTCCTTTCTCCTGACTTCTATGCAGGAGGGCATGGGACTTCCCTGGCTAAAACCCTGTGTCCACTTCCCATTGCTTCTAATGGAAACCCCAAGCCCCTTGCAGGGCCTGTAGCCCTTCCCTTGTCTGATGTTCTCCGGCAACACGGGCCACCTGTCAGCTCCTTGACTGTGCCTCAGGGCCTTGGTGCCTGCTAGGCTCTCTAGAAGGTCTTTGCCCCGTGCCACCGTGTCCGGCTCCTTCTGCAGCACTGCTTCTCCATGGGTTGGCCCTCCACTCTTCCCAGCGCTGTCCAGTTGAACCTCTGCAGTTATGGAAAGGCCCCACAGTCTGCTCTGTCCAGTACAATGACTGCTGGACCCCCACATGTGGCTGTTAAGTCCTCAGAAGGTGGCTAGTGCAAACAGAAACCAAATGTTAAATTATATTTGCATAGCAACATCTGGGAAGTTGCTGTTATACGGAGATTGAAGGTCTGTACCATTCCGTGTTTGGTTGTTTTTTTTTTTTTTTAAAAGAGGGATTGGGTTTGGGGATTTAGCTCAGCGGCAGAGCGCTTGCCTAGCATGCTCAAGACCCTGAGTTTGGTTCCGAGCCCTGAAGAGGAAGGAAAAAAAAAATCCTAAAGAAAGAGGGATAGTGAGAGAACGAATGAATCAGTTTTATTTAGTTTTTCATGGACTTTCGTTGCTCGGACACTTCATTGTGTACGTGGTGCTGGGGTTTGAACCCGCATACTCGTGCATGCAAGGCAAGCGCCGTAACTGCTGAGCCACCGCTCCTGCCCAATGGGGTTTT
This sequence comes from Aplodontia rufa, assembly GCA_004027875.1. Classification (NCBI taxonomy): domain Eukaryota; kingdom Metazoa; phylum Chordata; class Mammalia; order Rodentia; family Aplodontiidae; genus Aplodontia; species Aplodontia rufa. The sequence continues at coordinate 3,987 of PVKS010008465.1, read as the reverse complement.
TTATAATGACACAACTGGTAGTCGTTTGACTCGTTTAACTGTTCTCACCTGAATGAGGTGCGGGTGTTCTGTTTGCTTACGCTTCTGTCCCCAGCGCCTGACCCAGGCCCGGGCTCCTAGTAGGTAATAAAGATTTGAACAAATGGATGAGCTGCTCACAAGGAGAACCCTAACCGCGTCTGCTCTCCAGGGGGTGTGGGTTGGGCCCTGCAGTGGGCGGTGACGGTCTTGGCTAGGCGCCTGGGGTGTTAGGGTTCTGGGGACCTGGCCTGCTGCCACGACATTCATGAGATCGCCACTCTGCCTGCCTGGCGGCTTGGTGTGGCATCAGAGGGTCTTCCTGCCCCTGGCTGGAGGAAGCAAATCCCGTCTCCCTGCTCTCCCCTCTGCATACGCCACAGCCCTGCAGTCTTCCCTTCTCTCTGCTCTTGGAAGTGCGGCTCTTCTTAGATCTCTGTTTTCTCCCTAGCCTCTGTGCTCAGCTCCCCTCTGTGCATCTTCCGCTCACCCGGCCTCCATCTCTTCGCAGCCCTGCCAGCCTTGTGGGGAGGCTGGTGTGGGCCTGAAAGTGGGCCTCCCGTGCTGTGCCCACATGGCTTTGCAGCACGTCCCCAGTGGATGGGGACTTCCCCCAGGTCATGCCTTATTTGGAAGGGGTTTCCTCTGTATTGCAGCTTCCAGGCTGCTCTGCTGCCCTCTTAGATGGAAGCAGCACCTCTAGCTCCAGGCAAAGCAGAGGGTCAGAGGCAGGGGACAACACCTGTGTGTCCTCACGGCTGAGGACCTGGGCCAGCTGCTGAGCCCAGTTCACGTCAACACACCGGCTCAGTGGTCCACAGGATTGAGGAGTTCCAGAGCCTGAACTGAAGATCAGAATCTTGGGAGTCACAGAGGGTGTTTTTAAAAAGTGAAAATTGTGTAAATCCCAGAGAAGCATTGTAAATATCTCTTAGGCTCCTCCTTGTTCTCAAAGCAAGTCAGGTGGTCACTTCAAATCATTTCCCTTTAACTTGCAATTTGCTAAAAATATATATTTTGAGATGAACTATTTATCACTTAGCAAGCTTAAGACAGGTACCTTCGCAGGGCAGTGAAATCACTGAGACTGCAAATGCTTTGTCCCAGGAGGAAATGTAGTGGATAGTTTATTTGGGAGTAAAAATGACTTCACTTTGGCCCTATGTTCAGCTCCTCGCTGAGTCATAGCTCCTGTCTTTGCCCTGAAGCACCTTTTTCTTTCTCACTCCTGTCTTCTAAGGGAGGTGCAAGTGTGGACATTTCAAGAGGAAGTTGCTCTCTCCTAAGGCCTAGCAAGCCTAGAGGTGTTGGAATAAGTCATGGCCTTTCAGTACCCACACCTGTTGTTAAACCGGCTCAAGCTCCAACAGAGAGAGGCCCAGAGATGAGCTGGAGTGCAGGCCAAGCCATGCGGCCATGCCTGCCATGCCCCAGAGACTCCCTGGGGTCTTAGTTTCATGTTCTAGCTCCGTGGTTGCGGCAGGTCTAGGCTGAAGTTTGATTTAGAGAAAGCCTGGGGTGCATTGTCCTCTGCTGGGGGAGAAGGTCATAGATGCCAGCTGCCAGCCACCCTAGAGAAGCTGTGTTTTCTGTGGCAATCCAGGCCTGAGGAAGCGCTGTGCAGATCAGACCTGGGTCTCTCTGCAGTTTCAGATGCAATCTCATCAAAGGGGGCTCCCGACTGGAGAATTACTCCTCCCTGCCATTCGCCAGGGCCTGATGGAAGTTGGAGGACGCTAATTGTTCCTTGTTCTACATTAAAGGGAGGTGTCTGGAGTTGTCTGGAAGGATTCTCCCTCCAGGAAGAAGGCGGGGTTCTCCGCTTCACCTCAGGGAGAACATCTGCAGGCGTAGGTCATGCCAGACTCAGGAGAGGATCCTGTGATTGCATTTCCTTTTGATTGACTCTAAGATGCGTTTGCATTTGGGGTCAGGGCTGCAAGCATTGGGACTTCCGGGCGAGTGAGGCTCACCACTCACAGCATCAGCCTTCCAGGGTGGCTGGGAAAGGCACAGGTGCGCAGAATGGGCCGGGGCTGCTGGGCAGCTGTGCAGGGGGACTTGGTGCAGGTGCCCTTTGGTTTTCCAGCCTGGTAGGGAGCTTTGCTCCTGCACCGGGTCTGTGTGGTCAGCAGGGAGGTCTGCGACCAGGAGCCTGGGGTTTAAAGAGGGTCCTGCACGGAGCTGTACCCACAGCGTCCTTTCTCTGTACGTGGGATTTGCCTGTGACCTTAGGTAGACATCTTCAGTTGCAAGGAGGAAAAAAAAGTCAAAGAAGAGAGGGAACATGTTTCCTGTGACTGACAGGTGGAGTTCCTACAGGGGTAATTGCCCAGATGGCATTAGAAAAAGGATACCCCCAAGCCCTTAAAACCCTCAAATGCTCAAGCATCAGGGGATGTGGTTTAGAATCTACCAGAGCTCATTTACCTGCTCATGTATTTGATCTCCTGGACTTCGGTCTCTGACCTCCTGGTCCCTCTGACAGGCCTGCAGATGCTGGGGTTGTGGGGCGAGGGGGAGGTTCTGCCTCAGTTGTGGGCACCAAGTGAGCTCTGGGCCCTGGACCTTGGCTTGGTCCACCAGTGCCCTTCAACAGCTGCCCTAACTTGGGGACCAGAGGAGGCAGCCTGCTGCTGTGACAGCTGCTGGGGTTTGGCACCTGGCATGAGCATCTTCAGGTGCCAGGGGAAAGCCTGAAAGAAGTGACTTGGGGGGCAGGAAGAGGGTGGGCATGTGTGACTGGGAGCTCTTGGCTCTGGGTCCCTGGAGTCTTGCTCCTGATGCTTCTGGGGTCACCGGGGAGCAGGCTCTGGAGAGTTGCTACAGGCTGCCGAGATGAGGGCAGGTGGGACCTCAGAGGCGAGAGGTCCTCCTTGTCCATGTCCTCCCTGCCCAGCTGCTCTGGTCACAGGTGAGGGGAGAGTGTTCTGAGTGTACTTCCTGGACCACAAGCCATCGATGCTGACTGCACAGTCTGGACTGTCCCGGACCCCGAGGGCCACCAGCCTCTCATAGATGGGACAGTGGAGTGGAGTAGGACGGGGGCTGTGTCTGGCAGTGCTCTCTTCTCCTTTGGTCCCCTCCTGGTGTGGGACTGCCTGTGGTGGGGTCAGCTCGTGGGCCAGTGGGCGGTACAGGTGTCCTTTACTCTGACTGGAGGTGTTTCATTTCCTCTTTGTTCTTCCAACCAGGGACCCTGTCTGTCTGTATCTGTGACTTTCGTATTTTCCCTGGCCACAAGGCAGGTGGCCTCGTTAGGGTGTGGCAGATGAACTGACCCACTGCTCCCCAGATAGAGAGAAGAGGATACTCAGCCCACTGCACTGTTAGGAATAATGCCAGGTGTATCAGGAGCCCCCAAACCAGCCAGCGGGCACGGGTGCTGACTCGGGGCACACCTGCCCTAGCCTTCTGGGAACGTGGCAGTGCCCGCTTGCTCTGGGGACCATCAGTTTTCAGGACCTCAGTTACAATGTCAGTGAAGTGGGTCAACACCCCCTTGCCCCCGGTTATTGACAAGATCCACAGATGAGGAGGGGAACGCAGGGGGCACACACGCCTGGAGACCCCAGAGAAGAAGCCAGGTGTGGAATGTTCATGAAATTTTTGTGCTTGTGGGATTTTTTGGACAAATAAAATTGTACATAATTGTGCCGCACAACAACGTGTCTAGAATATGCGTGCTTGTGCGGTGCACAAGCCACCTCATGTGCCTTTTGTGTTAAAGAGAACACTTACAACCGCACTCTTAGAATTTTCTAGTGTACGCAGCAACAAATCCGCAGAAGAAGAAATCAGAAAATCTCTCCCATTCACCATCACTTCCAAAAGAATGAAATACTTGGGAATCAACCTTACAAAGGATATTAAAGACCTATTCAAAGAAAATTATCAAACACTAAAAAAAGAAATTACAGAAGACCTGAGCAGATGGAAAAACGTTCCATGCTCATGGTTAGGCAGAAT
>PVKS010008464.1:0-68173 GCA_004027875.1 Aplodontia rufa | reverse complement strand
TAATAAAAAAAGAAAATACTTTTAAAGCATAAATGGTATTTTCTGTACATAATATTCTGCTAACTGGTTGTTATTTTCACTTTAAAATATATTGGAGAGTTTCCTATGTTAGTTACGTAAACTTTTCATGAAGTTTTAATTACTCCATAATACTTAATATCCCATATTGTCTTAAGGAAATTGAGATTATTCTCTATTTTAATGATAGCATTGATAGTTATGCAACTAATACACTGCGCATGCCTCTTGTACTGTCAATCAAAGTTGTAGAATGCGTTCATGAAAAGTCCAACTGATTGTGTGCTTTTTTGCCATGAAAACAGTTCTAGTTTATATTCCCACTAATAAAGTAATAATGAAGTTAATGATTATTTTAAAATTAAGCAGACACAACTTTCAAAAGTTTATTTTCGACTGCTCTTTTTACACAAATTAAGCACTGACATGATGCTTCTAACTGATTAATTTGGCAAATCATCATTGTTCCAAACATGCTTATGGGCAGTGAGGAAACATGGGGGGAGCTGACAAAGTTCCTGCTGTTTTGGAGATGATGCCCTGGGCTTTATGAATCGGGTCTTTTGGGGTAGCTTGGTTGGATGATCAAGCATATTTCACTTGGCTCAATTTCTCTTACGTTACAAGCTGCTATGCCTCTCAGAATTGAAAGTTTACAATAAAATGTTTCAAAACTTTCTTCATAAATTGAAAAGCCAAGACAAAATGTAACGATTAATATCAAATTGGAAAAATATTTTAAACTTATACCACAAGGCTAAAATATATAAAGAGTTTTATTAAAATGAAAAATGTTCCAATAACAGTTCCTCAACAAAAGTAAAGTAAATGGCATTAAAACTATGTGTGGGCGGCTTGAGCTTATAACAACATATTTGCACATAAAACCATACTGCAATAACATTCTTCACTTATCAGATTGCCAAAAATCAGGGACTTCACCATAAACATTTTGGCAAGGTTCTAGGGAAATGAACACTTTCATTTATGCTGGTGGATATGAAAAATGTCTTCTTAAGGGAATTTAGAAATATTCAGAAAATAAATGTCTTTATTTTTGTGCATAGCAATTTTTTCTAACAATCTATCTGAAGATACCTTCTCAAAAATATAAAATGATATGTGTATAACAGTATCAATTGTGATATTTTATTTTATGTTTTTAAAGAGAGAGGGGCAGTAAGAAAGAGAGAGAGGGAGAAAGACAGAATCAATTTTATTTAGTTTTTCACTTGGCTTTCATTGCTCAGACACTTCATCGTGTATGTGGTGCTGGGGTTCGAACCTGCAGACTTGTGCACACCAGGCAAACGCCATAACCATCAGGCTACCACTCCAGGCCCAATTGTGACATTATTTAAAATATCAAAAGCCAAGAAACAAACTAAATATGCATCTATAGTAAATGCATTCAATAAATTACAATATATCCACACAATATAGAACTAATGATTTGTATAATGTGATGGGGAAGATCTCTACATACTGTTACTGAGTCACTTCAGGGCATTTGGTTAGGTTAAAAAATGCTCAGAAAAACAAAAATGCAGAACATTATTTAAAGAACACTGTAAACAAGAAGAAAGAGAAAAAGTGGAGTAGTATACATTACATTATGTTTTCATTTTGGAAACTTATATTATTTTACAAAATTAAATCAAAATATGATACTTAAAATGAAATAAAGATTAAACAAATGATTCAAATTTTATATGGTATAGAATAACCACACAGAAAAAAGATGATTTTATGTGGTTTAAAATATGCTATTTTTACTGTACAGTTCTAATAAGACAAAATGTATTTTAAAACATTCAACTGAATTTAATGACTTCCATATACAGTCAGCTGATCTTCAACAAGTGTGTTGAGAATACACAGTGAAGTAAGGACAGTCTTTTACAGAAATGTTGGCAAGAGAACAAAAGAGTGTAATGTTACCCTTTCCTTGCATTACACACACACACACACACACACACACACACACAACTCAAAATGAATTAAGTATATGAATGTTAAGATTTTAAGTCATAAAACTCATAGAAGGAAATAAACACTCTTGGGATTGGTCTTGGCAATGACTTCTTAGATATGACAGAAAAGCACAGGCTACAGAAATAGACTAATGGTAGACATCAGATGAAAAACCTGTACCGCAAACAAAACAACAAATGAAATAAAATGATGACCAACAGAATGAACAAAATATTTACAAGCCATTTTCTCTTAAAATGTTAATAAGCAAAATAACATCCACAATATTCAAGGAACTTCACCAGCAAAAAAACAAATAAAATCACCCAATTACAAAATGGGCAAAGGGACTAAATAGACATTCCTCCAAAGAAGGACATATAACTGGTTAATAAGAATGTGAAAAGTACCCAACATCACAAATGGGGGAATAGCCAATCAAAACTACAATGAGATATTACCACATGCTTATTTGGATGGCTACCATTAAAAAACACACGAAATATCAAATTGTAATAAATATGTGGAGAAAAGCAAAATATTGTACACTCCTGGTGGGAATGTAAACTTGTACAGCTACTATATCACACAGTATGGAAGTTCATTTAAAAACTGATGACCATGCAATCCTACTTCTGGGTATAGAGCCAAAGGTAATGAAATTAAGATCTCAAAGAGATATGAAGAGATATCTACATTCTCATGCTAACTGTCACATTACTGACGGTAGCCAAAGCATGGAAGCAACTTAAATATGTATTGCTGGATGAATAGATAAAGTGACATTTACATACAATGGAATATTATTTGGCTTTAAAAAGGGAAAAGCTGGGTTTATTATTTTACCTGTAATACCACCGACTTGGAGGGTAAGGCAGGAGAATTGCCAAGTTTGAATCCAGCCTTGTCAACTTAACCACCTTCAGCAATTTAGTGAGACCCTGTCTAGAAATAAAATGGGAAGACTGCGGATGTAGCTCAGAGGTAGATTGCAACTGGGTTCAGTCCCAGGATTTTAAGAAAAGACCAACTTGTGTTGTATTTTGGGAAATCTGAATGTAGATTGAATTCAAAATGGCATTAAGAAACTGTTGTTCAAAGTTTTAGTGTGATAATTGTGGTATGGTTATATAAAAAGTATCTCTATTATATATCTATTACGTATACATATTTCTATTATATATAATATTTATAGATGCCAAGCTTTAATTGGGATATTTACACTCAAACGATCCAGCCAAAATAAGAAGAAAAAAAAAGTTGCTTAGATTAAAAATGATTGGCAAAATAGTGCTGGTAATTGAAATTGGGCTATTATGACACCATTCCTTCTTCTTTTGTACTTGTCAAAATTGCCATCATTATTTTGTAAGAAAGTGCAGTATTGAACTTCTGATCCTTCTGATCCATTAGAGAAAATACAGTTCTGAATTAACATTGGTTACTGGATGATGGTTACACAGTAAGTACAACTTTTTCTAGATGTCACATTTTCATGGCTTGAAATTTAAAATCACATTTTAGAAGAGATACATCACCTTTACCTCTGTCCCCAACCACCCAATTCCACCTGGCCCTTGCAGGTAATAACTCTGATTTCTGGACATTACATCTCTTTAGTTCTGCCACATCTCATTTTTGTGTCTAATTCTCTTGAGTTACCAGTTACATAATCAGATAATCAGTAAAAAGAATTTTACTTCTTCCCTTCCCGTTTCTGACACTCTAACCTCTTATACAACCGTGTTGAGTTGAGTCTCAGTATAATGTTAAATGGACTGTACCAGAAATGTCTGTGTTTTTCAGCTAATTAAAATGGTGCAAGTGAAAAGAAGACATTCTTCACAGTCTCCCCTTTTATAGGTTGTCTATGGTATTTGATATAAAGATAATCATTACTATAATATTTTCATTGTAAATTGCAATTTTTGCCATTATAAAATGTCTGTCATTTAAAAAAAATACTTTCTGGCTTTATTTCTACCTGATCTGATATTAAGATAATCAATTGTGAATTTCTTTTATGACTTACACTTTCTTTCCTTAAACATCTTATAGCTGTTTTCCCACTGTTTCTGGTATTAAAGCCTTTTAGAAAAATGTCTGGATCTAACCCTACTTTTCTTTTTCCTTATAAAATTATTGATGCTTTTGTAGAATAATTTGCTGGTCTGGAAATTAATCAATTTAAAACAGACCACTTATCCAGCCATTATTGATTTGGGAGAACAGCTAAAAGTATTCAGGAGTGAACTTTTTATCTTTAGTGTCTAATAATTTTATTAGGATTCATCTTGGTGTTCCCTGGAACCCCAATATGTATTTTTGGTATATACAGTTTTTCTTGGTACACAGTCAATGTATAAATTCACATCTTTATTTAGCTCATTTTAAAATTATGTTTTTTAAATTTTCTCCCATTGTTTTTCTTTCTCAGAGCCTTCCATCACCCACATACGAAAATTTCATAACCTAACTTCTATTTTATTTTTATTTGTATCTTTCTTTGTCTTCTTTCTTGCATCATCAGGTGATTTACTATGGACTGTTGTCAGCACCTATCCTCCTCCTTGTGAGTCTTGAAATTTACTCTTCGTTGTTGACATAACTTTGGATTTTTCTTTTCATAGGGTCTGCTGATTCCTTTTTACCCTTTCTGTCTTTTCACCATCACGTATTGCATTTCTGCTTTGCTATCTTCCTTTAGAACTGAAAATAATTCACCATTACTTTAAAAATTCTTACTGAACTCTTGGATTATAATTTTTATCTGCTATGCAGTAAGATAATTATAATGAGCATTCCTTTCATGCTGAAAAATTACTCTAATTTCTCACATTTTCTCTTTTAAGAGAGGGACAGTGAGAGAGAGAGAGAAAGAGAAAGAAAAAATCAATTTTATTTAGTTTTTCATGTGGCCCTTTTTGCTCTGGCACTTTGTTGTGTACGTGGTGCTAGGGTTCCAACTCGCATTCTCTTGCATGCCTTGCAAGTGCCACAACCACTAAGCTACAGCTCCAGCCCCAACATTTTCTTGTACTATTCCTATAATTGTTTTTTTTTCCTTTTCTTTTTGTCTTTATATTTCAATGAGTGCAAAATTCTCCTGGATGGTGAATTTGGGATAGAGTAGGGGAAGCCTCCCAATACATTGAGCTAGAACGATATATACAATTTAAAACAGACTAAGAATTTAAAACAGACTTCTCAGTTAGTCTGTACTGATTTTAGAGAACAAATAAATGCAGAAGTATTTTTTTTTTGTTGAAAGTGAGCCTGTATTTAAAATTGTCTTCTTACAATCACAACATTTCTACATAGCAAAGGTTTGCTTATTTCTCAGAACCTGGCCTGGCTCTGGAGGACTTCTTCCTCCATCCCTGTGTTCCCTGCTCTCTTGGTTGGCTGCTTCTATAGGACATAGGTCTTGTTTTCCAGTGTGATCCATTTGCTTGTATTAATTAATTAATTCATTCGTTTGTTCATACCAGGGATTGAACCCAGGGGCCCTTAACCACTGAGCCACATTCCCAGCCCTTTTTATTTTTTATTTTGAGACAGGATCTCACTAAGTTGCTTAGGGCTTCACAAAAATTGCTGAGGTTGGCTTTGAACTTGCAATCCTCCTATCTCAGCCTCCCAAGCTGCTGGGATTATAGGCATGTGCCACGGTGCCTAGCTTCCATTTGCTTTTAGAAAGTGAATTTCTATGGACACTTGAAAAATACAATCTCCTTTGAGCTGGTCTTGGGAATTTTCAAGTCTTCCTTCTGTCCCTGGTGCCCATTCCCAACTGTCTCAACCCTGTTCACTGCACTTGGTCCTCAGTGTGGGACCCTTACCTTTTCAGATTGTCATTTTGCTGCTGGTTTCTGGGACTGTCTTATGCCCTGTGGTCTTTCCTACCGCTGTATCGTGACTGCTTTGGAGACTTCATGCTGGTTTGGCTGGTTTCAGATGGCACCTACACACAATTTATGGGTTTTCTTCATCTTCCACTTTAAGTGAAAAATGGAGTTTATGATATTTTCGTTCTTTTTTTATTAGTTATCTTATTGCTTATTCCAAGACAAGTAGAAAGATTCAGAATTAAACTGCCACTGTGTTCCAGAATTTTAATTAATATAATTATTTTTGTTATAGTGACATGTGAAGCATATTCCCTCTTCAGTCAGGTAAACAAAGAATGGACTTTTCATATGGAAATATGAGACTTTGGAAAAGACAGATCCCTGAGCAGAATATATTCTCCACTGGTGAGTTTTCAAGATGTGCTTTGGACATAATTGAGAGAGGGCAGCTCGATAAGCTTGTTAGATAAGCAAATCTATGCAGAGAGTCTGTCACTCCTGCAGAAATGAAAACTGGGTAGAGGAAAAGAGTCAGATTTACATGTTACAAAAATGCTGTTCTTTATTTTAATCGACAGAATTGGATTAGACTCCAGCATCAGCATGCATTTCCCATTGTTTTCTTTTTATATTAACTACAGGAGACTCATTAGAATTTCATGGATGTAATTGTTTCTGGGTTACATCCTCAATTAATGACTATAATTGAAAGATGGGATAGGACTGGGATGACGTGACTGTAATTTAAGTGTAAGATGTCTGGGCCGCTATTTACAATGCATTTGTTATTGTTATTTTTTTTTTCTACTGTGGAGGAGTATTTACGAGAGGCAGAAATAAATGCATTTCAAATAGCAATGTCTCAATCAAAACAATGAGCATATTGTGTGCTGGGGTTTGTTTTCCTGGGCTGTTTTGTGACTCTGCAGCCCTCAGCATGATATGTGTACATATAAAAAGCTCAGATCATTTGGGAGGACTTGGGGGAGGAGAACATGCTTCAACAAAGGGGAGATAGAAGAGAGGCTATCTGTGCCCCTCTTTCGTGCTGTGCTAAAACAACTGTTTAAAACCTAGCAGCTCAGTCTTCACTTGTCAAGGATTCCCTAATCAGTTTTAGATTATGTCATGGGGAAAGAAAAGAGAAATTCTCCAAGCCCTTAATTATGGCTCTTCTTCTTTGCTTCCCTCTCCTTATGTTCCCCCGTCAGAAGCAGATATTAACCTTATTAGCTTTTGGAGACTTGTACTGCCGATTATTGGCACACGAGTCTTGAGAGCAGCTGCAAGGGGCAGCTGAACAATTCTCTGGGGTTAGCTGGGTTTTTTCCCAGACCCTGGGATCCAAGTCCATAGGCTGGAGCAACTCAGAAGTGTCTGTTATTGTTCTCTCCATGGTCAACAGTGGAATGGCCAGTCCATTGTGTGTCTCTTTCACACAAAGAAAGAAAATGTCTTTTCTTTCTCTTCTAAGTCTATTGAATTAGAGGAAATGGCAAAGGCAGCCGAAGGATAGAGGGTGTGACAGCTGAGCTGAGCTGGACAGGCCAAGCCCTGTGGCTGGTCTAAATCACCAAAAGAAGAAAAAGAACATGCAAGACAAAACAGGCATGAACAGAGGGTTGGGAGACAGGTGGGAAGGGTGGTGCCACCGATTCAGAGAAGCTTGAACAACAAGAGGAACACGTGGCCACCTATAAAGGGCTTCGTGGCTCTTACACGACCATTGCCAGCTCAGGATAAAATGTGCTACCTGCTTCAGAAACACAAGGGGGTTTGCAAGAATGCAGTGGCTCCCTGCTTATTTATGAGACTCAAAATTTCTGAGTGTAGGAGAATTTTCCAAGATGTTTAGCAGACACTGAAGCTTAACAAGGACTAGGGTAGAGGCAGTGGGCAATAGAAGGAACGGAATGGCAGTGGTGAGCCGGCTACGTGGCTGGGAGTAAATGAATGGCATTCGGGGTGAATGGACACATGTGTATTCTACATGCACCGGTAAGAGAGCTGTGAATCAGAGTTGTCAGCACCTTCCTCTAAGCTGTATACCTAAGTACCAGGGCCACGGTTTGTACATAGTATCTAAGTCCAGAGCTTTCTGCATCATTCCAAGTTTAAAGTGATAGCAATGGGAAAGTGGGTGGGAGGTTCCAGGAGGAAGGGGCCATGACTTGGGATCCAGGGTTTGAATGGATTATCTGTCAAGGTGGGGATAACTTTCAGAAAAATGGTGGAAGGTGAAAAGTTTTCCAGATTCTTTAATTCAATATTATAAATTCATTTTTGTAATTTTCCCCTTTCATGGATTATTCTTATATCATTGCATATTATCTATAATCTACTCATTTTTGTTTCATCAATGCATTTTTTAAATTTAGTGTGCTCAACCTATAATATTATAAAATAATTATTTTGATATCAATTTTGTTCTTTTGATCCAAATTGATGCCTCTTTCTACCTCCTCCTCGTTTCCACTGTCTAGGACTTGTTTACCTTATCTAAAACCTTCATGCTTACTTGATTGATCTGTTCAGCATTGATTTTCTAATGGTGTAGCTTGGGTTACTTGGAAGCTCCACCTGTCCCTCTCCCTCTTTTGTTGATGAGTTTCTCCAACACTTATTTCTAGTTGAATTTTGCCCACACAATTTGGATCTCCATGCGTTCAGTTATTTTAACAGTTTCCCCCCCTTATCTACTAAGCATGAACATTTTATGAATAACCTCTAATCACAATGCCTCATATTAACATGGTGCCAGCAAGATATTCAATTCATCAATAAATTAATGCATGATTTCAGATGACTGCATAATATATGTTAGGTGGCTTTTAAGTGTTCAGGTGAAAAAGTGCAAATAATAAACAAATAACTATGAATATATTGATTTCTTGTGTGGAGAAACTGAAAAAAAGTGTTAGAGACTGACACATGACAGGGTTTATTCTGTATATATGTAGGATCGATAGGGGAGATCCCTTAGATATGGGAAGATGGGAATAACGAGAAAGAGCCAAGGGAAAAGCATTTAAGGCAGAGATGTACAAAGACTAGGAAATAGGGATGAGCTGGGAGACCCTAAAGGAGGAGGACAAAATCAAGCCAAAGATAAGAAATTAAGCAGGAAGAGAAGGAGGCATGAGGAAGATCCCGGGGGCTCTCAGAGCCCACCATATTCTCTAAGAACAGTGGAAGCTTTTGGAGAGGATTCTGGAAGGAGGAACATGACCTAACCATCCAGGGAAGCTTCTGGAAAATCTCAATTAGCTTCAGCTTCCCTTATTTACTGTGCTCTCATTTACCTTTGTGCATAATATTCTGCCTGGAAGATTACTCTCCCTAACTCCACTAATTCTTTGTTTATTTATTTTTGTTTTACTTCATCTTGTTCCCTTTTGACTCTAGATTCCCCCACTGCAAAGAATACATGAATAACTTTGTTTCACCCCATGTTTCTTAAGCTCATTTGACCACATATTTTTAATATGAAATGTCTAGAAATCAAGTGCTCCTATCACAAAAAAACCCATATGACTTTATCACTAACGAACTGATGACTGTTTTTTGTCCTGATCTCTCTGTTCATTTTCAGTGTTCATTGCAAATGTATTGTTTCATGCATCTAGAAAAGGTCATCTTTTCCTCACAAAGAAACTGACACTAAGGTAAGCTGAGCACTGTCCCATGACCCACCTTTGTCTTTTGATAATTGGCCTTGTCTTCCAAGGACTCTACAGAATCAGAGGGGCTTAGTAAACTCCAACTCACTTTCAAACAAATCTAATTGAGGAGTATCATTCTTTATTATTTATTCTTTATTATTCCTTATTCTTTTTAACATTGGCTTCCACTGTTACCAAATGGAGAAGAACAGAATATTGCTGAGTTGCAGTGGTCTTAATCCTGCCCTTTTCCCCACAATAAGACTGCTAGGGACACTTTGCTCAAACAGCAATGACAAAGGCCCATTATTTTTTTAAAGAGATAGGCTCATAGGTTTAAAATCAGAATGTCTAACACAATGCCATTTCCTTTCAGATATCTCTTGGGTATTTCCCATTCTCTTTGCCCTTTGGCACTGCAGAATTTTCAGCAGGGATTCCAAACTACTATTATGTTCCCAGAAACAACCCAAACCAACAAATAAACTCTTTCCTGAATTAGTACCACATGTCCAGTATATTAAGTCAATTTTTATAGCAAGTTAGTAAAGCAATCCATGCCACAAAAATCTTTATATACCAGAAAGAACAGTACAAAAAGAATTTCATCAAAATGATGGCATACATTCTTTTCAGGGAATATTTAAAATTAAAATATTGTATCATCACAACAAAGACCAAAAAGATTCTAAAAGCCATAAAAATGCCTTTGTTAGATAAAAAGAAAACTGTCTTTAGTGAGAGAACTGTTTGCTGTCAGATGATTTCTTGAAAATGTTTTGAAGATTTTTGACTTGGTTTTCTAATAACTAAATCCACCACCACTTTCTCTCTTTCTACACTTGCCTTCAATAAAAGAGGGCACCTTGAAACCAAATGATAGTGTAATTTGAGTGCAATGTCAAAGATCTATTGCAGAGACCAGGAATCTTGCTCCGATGGATGACTTGCATGCTTCCTGGCTGACTTGTGAAGAACGTAGCTCTTTTCAATCAGTTTTCAAATGGAGACTGAATGTTAGGAATTTTAGGCCAAGAAAAGTCAAATGCATTTGATGGAACCTTGAATTGCATCAAGTAGTGAGTCATACTCAAACATGGCTGCAAAAAATGAACAAGGCATGCCATCTCCCATTTAGGCTTGCAGTTGTTCCACTCACTGGATGAATATATTTCTTAGGATCATCCAGAAGGTCACACTGAAGGATCCAATTGACTTCAGGACTTTCCAGGCCCCTGCTGCAGTGGCAGAAGGAAGAAGAAATAGGTGGCTGCATTCTTATTTTACTTCCATCCCCCATGGATGGCCAAGTCAGACAAACCCATGTAGTTCAGCAACTCACAGTGGTATTTCATAGGCATACAGAATGAAAAGTGGACTATGAGTCTCTTCCTTTGTTTCTTCTCAAGGAACATAAGGAGGAGAAAGCATCTATTTTTGGAGTGACAAATAACATATCCCCATTCAAGAACACCCACTGTTGTAGCAGCTTTACCATCATCAACACTGACACACGACGGTTCCTTTTTCTGAGAAATACTTGCCAGGTCTTTAACTTTGAATCCTTGTAGCAGAGAAGAGTGCTATGTCTGCATATTGGCTCAAAATTTTTAGTTTCCTTTAATTCCTCTTCAAATTCAGGATCCAAGACAGGCTCACCCTTATCAATGAACAGGTGCCTTAGGCTTCTGTAGGTAAACCCTGGGGTATTCTGCATATGATCAGGGTGTGATGTCGTTGTGTGGCCATAATGATGCTGATTCCATTAGCAAATTTCTGTGCTTCATCAGATCTGTTTGCCTCCCATGAACAACCCATGTGCAGGCATGGGCCTCAGCAGCTTCCGAAGGACACCGGAAGTTGGCCTGGCTAGTTCTCTGGTAGGTGAGAGAATAGAATTGCTATCCTGTATCTGGACATGAAACTCATCTTTTCCATGAGCTGTACCATGGGGATGAGAAAGGTGAGGGGTTTGGCACTGCTGTTCCTGCACTTGCTAGAATTTCCCTGTCCTCCAAAGGTGGTCTGATCCCTTTATGTTGGATTTTAGTCATGTCGGTAAACACCATATTTTTTATAGCCTTTAGGGTGTTTTCTTTGACTAGAGAAAATGAAGTATCCTCAAAAGCTCCTGTCCTCTCCAGGGGTGTGGTGGGCACTTTACGGTCATCTTCCTAATTCTCTGGCTTCTACACACTATTCACACTGTTTATTGTTTCCTCGTTGCCTTCCTTAATTTTTGCTTTTATTTTATTTATTTAATTTAATTTTATTTTAGTACCAGGGATTGAACCAAGAAGTGGTCAACCACTGAGACATATCCCCAGCCCCATTTTTTTTTTTTTACTTTTTTTAGTAGAGAGAGGGAGAAAATGAGAAAGAATCAATCTTGTAAGTCTTTTTATATGGTTTATATTTTTCTGACACTAAGTTGTGTGCACGGTGTTGGGATTTGAACCTGGGTCCTCATACATACCAGGCAAGTGCTCCAACTGCTGAGCCACCGCTCCAGCCCATCCTCAGCCCTTTTTCATTTTTTTATTTTGAGACAGGATCTCACTAATTGGCTGAGGGCCCTGTGAAGTTGCTGAGACTGGATTTGAACTTGTGACACTTCTGCCTCAGCTACCTGAGTTGCTGGGACTTTAGACACTGACCCAGATTATTTGTGTATTTATTTATTTAGTCAGACCCAGCATCATCATTGACTGCTTTTCTCTTTCTTCTTTTTTGATTCTGATTTGGAAGACTGTGTTGCTGCTTCTCCATTGGCTAATAGGGTAGATTTCTAGAAGGACATTTTGTAACTTTTCCATTGTTTCTTCAGACAAGTCTCCAATTTGGGCTTCACACAAGCTCACATTCACAGAATTTTTTTAAAGAGGGAGGGTCAGTGAGAGACAGGAAGAATCAATGTTCTTTATTTAGTTTTCATGTGGGTTCCCTTGCTTTCACGCTTTACTGTGTTCACGGTGTTCGAACCTGAGTCCTCATGCATGCCAGGCAAGTGCCATGACCACTGAGCCAATGCTCCAGCCCCTCACAGACTTTTCAGACTTTTTAAACTTTTTCATCTCTCGCTGCTTCTTCCTGCACATCTCCCGTTTGAGTTTTTTGATAGGCTCATATCTGATGCCCCTTGTAGCTTTAGGTTTAGTTGCTGCTATGGGAAGAACAACTTAACCACCACATCACCACAGCCGACTACATCCTTGCTTTGGGCTTGGGGGGCACAGTACACCATAGTGGGGTGACTGCTCACCTCCAGGCAGCCAGCAAGCAAACAGCATGATATAATCATTCTTTGCTGTTCACCTTTGATATTAGTCAGCATTCTCCAGAAAAGAAACAAAACAAATGCATTAGCCTGCTTTCAGTTGCTATAACAGAATACACGAGACAGGGTACTTTATTTTTTAAAGTGGTTTCTTTACCTCATATTTTAGAGTCTGAAAGTGCAGGGTCTGTTTGACCTCTAGTTAGCGTCCCCCTGGTTGAGTCACAACATGACAGACAAGCAGATTAGAAAATGTCCACATGCAGAAGGGGTTAAGAACTGGGTGGTTTTGCCTAATAACAATCTGCTATCACAAGAAATATTGGACTCCATGAGATCAGCCTTAATCCCTTCTGAAGGGAATGTTCTCCTGACCTAATTGTCTTATGTTAGGTCTTACCTCTAAAAGTTCCAGCATATTAATACCACTACACTGCAGACCAAAGTTCCAACCACATGCAACATTGGAGGCACACTCAAAGCATACCCATGCCATTGTGTATGTGTGTGTGTGTGCATATATAAATATACATCCATGCATCCTCACTTTGCAGACAGAGAGAGAAAGGGATTGCCTGCAAGAGAGAGTTATTGGTTTGGAAGATTATAGAGGCTGGCAAGACCAAACCCTGAAAGATGGACTGTTAGGCTGGAGACACAGGGAGAGCCAATGCTGAAGTTCAATTCTGAAGGCCACCAGCCTGGGAGCTTCTAGAAAAAGCTCATGTTGCAGTTAATGATTGAAGGCAGTCTGCTGCATAAAATTTCCTCTTGCTCAGGGAAGGCAGTCTTTTGTTCTATTTATTCTTGAGCTGATAGGATGAGGCCTGGCCACACCATGGAGAGCAATCTGCTTTATACAAGGCCCACCAATGTGAATGTCATTCTCATCCAAGACACCCACAGAAGCTTTCAGAGTAATGATTAGTCACATGCCTGGGCATCCTGGCTCAGCCAAAATGATACATAAACTAGCTGTCATATATTTCTTATAAGACAAGACAAGGAAGAAAACCAACTTTTCCATTTTAAAATGTGTTTTCTATATCTCATCACATGGGGATTTGGACAGACACACTTTGGATGCTGCCAGTAAGTTGGTTACCATGGGATTAACAAGCCTCCTCCCAACACTGGCCATGTTTATTAAAGGCCGTCTAGAAATAAATGCTGAAGGCGTAGCAGTCAGAGAAGAGTGAGGCCAAGAAGAACAGATCAAGGTTAAGAGCGCAGACCAGATCAGACTAAAAGGAACAGGAAGAAAAAGAGTGATAGAAATACACTGATGAGATTCACTAGTAATAAAGAGAGACAAGCATTAGTAAGCCGGATGAGAGAGTCCAAGAATACTTGATGATGTTTTTGTTGTTGTTAAGAAAGAAGATTTAATTGATCAGCCCTTCATGCAAATGAATGATGTAGGTGAACCTTATCAGCATTCTGGAAGCCTACAGTTATTCAAATTACGCAGAGCTATCACATTTGGGGAAATCAAAACAACAGAAAGAACCATCCGTGCCCATTCTAGTCTTCAACATTCTAGGGTTCTACCCACGATTGTGATGGCAAGGCACTTCAACCTTGAAATTAAACAGAGAACATGGTGTGCGATTTAGTCACACACTCACCATTTAATTGTTTTAAAGGTGATCTCTGCAAACGTATGACATTGAAACATGCACATTTTTAGTGTGCAGTCCGATTCTATTTGTGTCTTGCATGATGGACTTTGTATTTCAAATAATTCTACTTAACAATCAAATGTGTTAATTAAGATCAGTTTAATGGTGGTGGTTTTGGAAGACTAAAAACAATGTTTAATTCAAAGAGCACATTTCCATTCTGAAAACTAGGGTGGCTGGAAAATGAGCATGTTGGTCATGAAACATCTGCTAAGAAATGTACTTTCACCAAATGAATTTCCTTTTCCCCCCAAGATTGAAAATATCTGTCATTCCACTAGAGATAGTTCTCTCATTCTCTCGCAGCCTTCCTCGCCCTCTGTATACACCTGAGACGTCAGTAACTTAAGATAGTGACTGCCAAGCAGAATTCTGGAGTCATATTGTGGAGAGACCTCAGTGAAAGCAGGCTCTTTACTAAATTGGAGAGGAAATTCCTAGCAAAAAGTTTCATACCAACTTCCTGTTGAGTCCTATCTATAATTTGACCCACTTGAAACTACCTCCTATAGGTCTCAACTATGTGTCACTTAAAGAAGCAGGGAGAATAACTTGATGGTAAATTCTTTATCAAAGACATATCAGACTAAGGGTATGTAATGGTCTGGGAAACTCACCGGCACTAGCAAGCTGCGTGGCCTAAGGAAATGTCTCCATCTTTATGTACTCATGTTTCTTCACCTGGAAAATCGATACAGCTACTATTTATCAGAGTTGTATCATGTGCTATGCCTTTTTAAATAATTTGCTTCTTTTAATATTCACAATATCTTTAGGGAGTATGCATAATAATACACATATTCTTTTCTTCTTAGAGGACATAACTGATATTTAGAGATGTCAATCATTGCCCAAGATTACACTAAACTCGGAAGCAGGATTTGAAAGAACACTCTCTATAGTAGTTGACTTAATTCTAGCAGTGACTGCCAGTGTGATAATTAGCACCTACATCATAATACTATTCCTGAGAAGAATGTATATAAAGCTTATAAAACATATAGCACAAGTACCTGGATGTAGATGCTGACTTTACCACCTGGGTACAGCAACAATAACAAAGGGAGCTTCTTAGGTGATGTTTTATTAATTCCCTGCTAAAAAATCCTTCACATTCCTTCAGTACTAATAAATCAGTATCACCTACCAGGTATCTATCCTTGTAATCAAAACTTTTATTTGTTCCCTAATTTTTTCATGAATGATTATGTTGTTTCTATAGCTTCGTTTGCTTTAGGTAGCATGGGAGAGTCAAAGAGTAACAGGTTCTTGGTTATAAGGCCAACCTGGCTTCTTAGTTCTTCCACTGGACTTTGAGAAAAAATCCTTAGAATTTTCATTTTCTTATTCTAAAAAGGGAATGATAATAGATGTTCTTCACCCTTATCAGCACTAGAATAAAATTCAAATGAAAGCAAGAATATGAAAGGTTTTACAAACACCAATGTGCCACAGACGTGTAAAGGTGGTATTAGCAAGAGTTATGACATCCTCTGCTTTCTTCCCATTCATCCTTTTGATGAGTCGATCCACATAATGATCAATAATTTAATTTTTGATTTGTAAATTTTATTGCTTGGACTCAGATGTTGGGTGATAGAACAAATGTAGGTTGTGCTTGTGTGCATGTGTGTGTGTGTGTGTGTGTGAATAATGCATACATCATTGTTTTTCCTTTACAGTTGCTTAATTTTTGTGGAATAAATGGTCTAATTCACACTTAGATCAAAATTTCAAATGTTTTTCAGGCCAGTATTAAGGCTCTAAAAGTTCATGTGAGCAAATTAACTTGTATAATAATTAACCTCTTTGAGAGTTAGTTGGCTGGTTTTATTTAGTTTTTATTTGATTTTTGTGGTTCTTGGGATCAAATCCCAGACCTCAAGCATACTAGTCACACTCTCTGCCACTGAGCTACCTGTCCACCCCTGGTAGGTTGGTTTTTGGGTCTTGGTTAAGTTGGGATGCCCCATAAGAAGACAAGACTCTGAGTCAGGAATTTCAAGACAAAAAGCCTATTCTAAAGTGTTCACAGCTTCAACACCTGTGGCAAGACAGAAGGATGTATTGGACAGAGGGGAAAGGGTAGCCTTGGTCAGACTCAGAAAGAAGCCCAGCGGGTCCCATGGGGGACTCTAAAATGCAATGGTTCTTTAGGGTTGTCTCAAAGTGCAGCAAAAGGAACTTGTTGCACCTCTACATTAACCAGCCTTAGATATGGACTGACAGTCAGAAGCAGCCTTAGCAGCTGGAAAATTATGTCCTTTAGTCCTTAAAAGGACCCTGGGAATCATAGGACCACACCCACAACCAGATGGACATATTTTTCTAGAACCATTTATGAATCTCATCTAAATCCTGATGAATAGTCATGCAGAGTCACGTTACTCATTATCTCATGAGTAGCTTTGCCCAAATCTAGACAGCAATAACTCATGTTACACTGACATTCATATAAGGCTAAAAGAGTGAAGTTCATTGATCCTTGAATAGAGAAGTGAAGAAATTCTGCTAAAGAGCTAAACCCGGCATGGAAAAATCAAGAAAAGTTTAATACTTGGGATTTTAAATGCTTACTGAAAGAGTGAATGGTTGTATAAAAATGCAGGGTTTATATAACAAATGGCTCCAGCATCAGTCTATGCTCACAGTCCCAGTTACTTAAGTCATGGGTAAAAAAAAAGATTATTTACTGATACTCACTACATATTGAAGTCTTCTAAGGCCACTATTTTTTATTTATTTATTTTTTAGAGAGAAGGACAGTGAGAGAGAGAGAGAGAATCAATTTTTATTTAGTTTTTCATGTGACTTTTGTTTCTCTGACACTTAGCTGTATACGTGGGGCTGGGGTTTGAACCCGTGTACTTGTGCATGCCAGGCAAGCGCTGTAACCTCCTAGCCACTGCTCCAGCTCCTGAAGGTAACTCTTTTGATATCACAATAAACATATAGAATGGGCATGATAAACCTTATTTTATAAATGAGAAAAGTCTCAGAGAAGTTAAAAAGTTGACCATCATCATATGAGTAGTAGATGACAAAAGCTAGAATACTCTTTTGTATCTCATAATAGAAATGACAATCAAAGAAGATGGCATCCACCTTTTAATATTTATTCATTGTTTTAATAATTTTTCTTTTTTTATCATTGTGACAAGAACAGCTAGAGGAGAGAAAGTTTATTTGGGACTCAGTGTTTCTCAGTCTCTAGATAGCCAACTCCATTGCTCTGAGCCCAAGGACAGGCAGAATAGCAATGGGGAAGAAGCATGGAGGACAACTGCTTAGCTCTCAGACGGGTTTGGAAACAGAGAAATAAAGGATGGAAGGGGCTGAAGGGAAGATGTACCCTTCCAGGGCACACCCTCCTCTTCTAGCCATGTCTCACCTGCCTAGAGTTACCACCCAGCCATTCAATCTAGGATGGACTGATTCCATCACACTCCTCTTAATCTAATCAATTTGTCTATTCCTTCTTTGACAGGGGAATTTGGTGGGGGGGCATTCATATTCAAGCCATAATACTCATCTTCTTAACATTTTATTTTTATCTTTTGCCAGATATAATAGCTCTGTCAGGCTGCCCAATAAAAGGTGTCCCAAACTGGGTGGTTTAGAACAACAGAAATTTGGTCTCTCTTGCTTCTGGAGTCTGAACTCAAGATCTTCGAAAGATTGAGTCCTTTTGGAGAGTTCTGAGGCAGAATCTGTTCTGTGTCTTTTTCTTAACTTCCATGATTCTGAAAATCTTTGGTATTCCTTGACGTGCAGACAGATCAGTCTTTGCCTACTTCATCATGAGGTGTTTTCCTTGTGTGTTTTCCTGTCTGTCTCTTTTCTTCTAAGAAACTAAGAACGAGGTGAATGGATTATGACTTCCTTTTAAGTACACTATATCTGCAAAGACTCTGTTTCCAAATAATATTACTGAGGTATCAGGGGTTAGAACAAATTCAACACAGTTCAGCATAATAACCACATAATTGCAAAATATGAATTTTTGGTGAGAGCATTAATTTAATCAATGACTGTTTCTTATGTTCTTACAATGTGTACAGCTACCTACTGGAGGTAGAGTAGGTAACAAGACAGATGCTGCCAAACCTTCAGTCAGTTACAAATATTTATGAAGCATCTACTGTTTGTTAGGAACAGGAACAGGAGCTGAAAATATATCAATGAATATTATAAAGTGTCTGTTCCCAAGGATTTGATCCTCAAGTGAGATGAAGTAGATAACAAGTACGTTAGCAAATATTAAATTTTCTGTTACCAAGATGTGCTAAGAAGGGAAAAAAAATAGAGCGATGTGAGGAAGAGGGACTTGGGCAGGTTGGGAGATTTCCTCTGCAGAGTCAGAGAAGGTACCCCTGGGAGAGCAATCTTTGAAGGAAGAGCTGAGTGACTGGAAGGAGGCAGTCACCCAAAGATCTGGGGAGCAGAGAATGCAAACCACAAGGCTGCCAAGGCAAGAACATTGATTAGGAAAGGTTTAGATCATTTCATAAAAAGAATGAAAGTCTAATGTGTACAAACTGAGAGGAAGATGATAGGGGAGTAAGTGGAGAAAAGATTTGACCCTTCTCATTAAGCTACTTGAGGAGTTTATTAAGGGAGTTGTTTTGAATATGAGCTTTAGGAACACCCTCCTGGCTGCTACCCATAGGGTAGACTGGAGAGGGATGAGGATCAAATCAGCAAGACCACTTAGATGGCTGCTGTATGAATCCCAACAGAAAATGATGAGTCTTTGAGAGGGGGGTTGTTGTGGTGAGAGTAATGAGAAGGAGATGGAGTATAGACATATTTTAAAAGCAGGGGAGAACTTTCTCATGATTTAAATGCAGAATTAGAGTGACAACATGCAGGGTAATACCTCTGCATCAAAGAGCCTTGCAGTGTGATGTGAGGCATCACCAAAAGGGGGGACTTCAATTCACTGTGATGTTTATTCTTACAAGAAAAGAAAAGATGGAATTCTCAAAATCATTTAGAAAACTTGAAAGAGGGGCTACAGTTTCCCCAGCACTGTTAGGGATGCATTTTTCATTGCTGATACTTTTTTTTCTCTTTAAAGGCTGGCATGCCTATGAAAAAAGCTTCGTTATGGTTTTCTGCACAGAAAGAACGTAACTCGCTACATATGTTTTGATGAAGACTCCTATTTTACTTCTCCTAAAATTAAATGGCTGTGTGCTACAGCATGAAGAGCAGTTGACCTGAAAGAGAGAGAGAGAGAGAGAGAGGAGATTGAGAGAGTGTATTGGAAGCAGAACATGAGGTTGACCCCAATGTCTCTCTCTGAGCAACATTTGAGATAACGGGATATTGTTCTTGAAATGAATCCCATGCAAAAATAATGATGACAGATACATAATTCACTCAGGGCCAGTCTGATAGGTACTGAGTGTCACAGAACCCTGGGTCTTCACTGCATTAATGAAAGCTTTCTCAAAATGTGTAATGGGCTTCCTCAGAGAGAACAAGAACTCAGAGTTCTCATGAGACTCGCATGCCTTTATAATCGCCAGGGGACATGACTACGGATAGCAACATCTGCATGAGCTAGTGCAGACTTCGAAAGTGCTCTACGTTAATTGCAACAGGACAGAGCATAGCTGTTACTGCCAATCATCGCCAAACTTCCTGTAATGTCTCAGGACATCTCACCTTTGAGCAAGCACTGCCTCTACTTGCCTCCTCTCAGATATCCAATATGGAAAATTTGGTTTGACCTTGACCCAGGATTGTGTCTTATCCTACTGGTCTTCTGACCACTCATTTATTCTTGGATTCCCTTTAGCATATTCCTTTATATAATGCCTCTCCCAGCCTTGGCCTTGGCTATCCCACTAAATTGCTGCCAGGGCTCTGTGCACTTCACCCCGTGCGCATGATGAGCTACCTATTCTAACATGCATTTTGTTAGTCTATGATTTAGGGGGTAGTTTCTGTGATTTTTTTCTTTTATGAAAACACATTACATCTTTCACATAAACCATGACCCCTTGGGAATCTGCCTGAAATTCAAATCATTAACATTGTTTGGTATACTGAGTTATAAGTAACAATTCATCTGCCTAATCATAGACCGGAAAGCAAGAATTTAAATCAATATTTTCATAATCAAGTGTGCTTTTCTTTAAACATAAGACTTCTAAACAAAATATTCCACATAAATATTGATTAAAGTAAGTAGTAAAAGAAAGGTAGAAGAAAAAATATAGAACATGGCACAATTTAAAAAAATACAATTGTGTAACCACTGGTGCATTTACTCTCAGCCAAGCATGCGTATGTTTGTGTGTGTGCATGTGTGTGTGCATACATATACATATATATATGTTTATGCACATACAAATACACACATTACACACACACATATATACATATGTGTGTACATATATATATTTCTCAATATTAATTTTCATATCATGATATCTACTGTAAGTTCATAAGACAATCAGTTTTGTGCTCAGAAGCTAGTGACATTTGAAATCTTAATGTTTTGGAAAGGATTTTGTACAGATACTGAAACCTTAACTGAGGAAAATGTAGCTAATGCTTCTTACATCTCCCACAGTTCTTCCTTTAAGTCTTTCAACTGCTCACCAAAAGCCACTATTTCATTTGATAAGAACAGAAAGCAAACTTCTTTGGATTATTTTCTCATAAGGTGTCTTAAGAAAAGGAAATTAAGAAGTATCAATTTTTCTTCTTTCCTTAGGATCAATTAAGAAAGGCCTGTGAGTTCTGGGTATTCTCTCATTTTATTAATTTCTGCTTGCACACTATTTATTAAAAATGATTATCAAGCTTCTTATAACATGTTAATTAATTTTAAAGATACTGCCACTCACTTGTAAAGATATTAAGCTCTGCTGCTATGAAACTTTTAATACATTCTGAGCAAATCACTTGGCAACTAGTTTCAGTGAAGCCAGGGAATGTATTCCTTCAGAACAGGAACTGGTTTTCCAAGTGGGAATGATTATTTCTTTCAGTCCAGTCCAGAAAAAAAAAAATCAAGGTCATCAGTTTAGAAGCTAAATAAAACGTACTCTGGGTATCTTCAGTCTTGTTGTCAAGGGGGTTAGAAATAAACAAGTCTAAGTAAAAAATAAATTTGACATGGAAAAGCATGAAATCTCCTTGAGTCATCACAGCTTTTGAAAGAGAAAGAGCATCCATAAAAGCACATACAGGAATTAAAATGTTTCTATGAATATTCAAGACTTAAATCAGTCAAGTATCCACTGACTAGTGGAAACTTGGAAGGGATAGAGCTAATTGATATCCAGATTTTGCTGGAATACAGAAGATCCTTTGTTTATGCTGGTTTGACGTGTGATTTTTCAACTTTATGATAAGGCAAAGGTGATAAACATCCAGGAGAAGCCATACTATGGATTTTATTTTATGTTTTCCAGGGCTGAGGACCGAACTTGGGGCCTTGCATGTGCTAGGCAAGAGCTCTGCCACTGAGCTAAACTGCCACCCCCTATACTGTGGATTTTAGTTTTGGACTTATTCCCCAGCTAGAGACATGCATGATGATGGTGCCAGGTAGCTACAGAAAGCCGTAGTCGGCAAGGTGCTCCATTGGCCCACACTCCACAGTACGCCGTAATGCTAAGCTGTGATAGTCAATAGATTGGGAGTGTTACATATTTCTTCAACCCAGAATATTTACAATTTAAGGCAAGGAATTTCAGATTTCAATATTAATGTCCAGCCAAAACCAAATGCCTGAATTAAACTTCATGTCCTGCATCTCCACTACAAAGCTAAGGCTGTGGTTGGGAGCTGGGGGAATGACAGCACAGCAGCATGGTTGGGGTCTCCTAAGTAAACCATAATAAACCTAAATAAACCAATTAAGCAAACACCCGTAAAAACAGGTCACTGCTGTTACTCTGTACTTTACTGCTAAGTTATCTCCCAGATATTGCATCACATCTAATTTCTTTCTGCAGGAGCTGTGGTGGATGCTTTTTGATAGTAAAATGGGAGAAAACCTAGACACTCTTTCATGGTACATTTGTCATTTGGTAAGTCCTTTTGCAAAATAATGATATCGATGTTGCTATCTCCTTTTGTAAACTGCTAGGGTAGGAGTATTTTATAAAATATATACTAATGAGTAGTATATAAAATATATATTATTCTATATATCCCACCACATACACAGACATACATACATATATACATATACTAGGATAAAAAATAAAACGTCAATATTTCAAACATAAGTTTTGCATTCATGACAACTAATAAGGATTAACTACAGTGGTTTTTGTATATGCTTTGGGTGTGTGTATGCGTGTGCTTCCAAACATATGTATTGTTATTGTTTAATGTAGTTGCTCAGAAATTTGGAAAGCATAGCAATTTTATTCTAATTCACACATTTTTTTTCTGAAAAGATTCACTTTCAAGTAATTCAGTATTTCTTAGAGCAGGAAAGTATTACCTTTTTAATTCTTATTAGACACAAAAATACAGTCATTGTAATTCCATCATGGATAAATTTATTGTAAGTTGGGTATAGAAGTAGTTACCTCTGTTGTAGATTTTCTTTCTTGGAATTATTCATTACCAATATTTTTTGAGTGACATAATAAATGTTGTGCTGACTTGTGGTATTGGGGGGCATTAAATATCACTGCTTGATTTTGGAATATTTTTGAAATTTGCATTTGTTTTAATGATTAGGCAACAAAGTATGTTTTTATGTCATAAAACATTGATCAAAAAGGTACAAGTACAATGACATGCTTTGACTCATGTGGAAGGTTAACCTGATATGAGGATTCTCGGGTTTGTAGAAGTATTAGGTAAAATATAGAGTAACTGGGGTTGAGTCATATCTTCTTCCAGCCTCATGAATTCAGTAAAAATCATCTAAAATTTTTAGCAAAGCAAAGAGAATTTTTTATTTTCTTTTTTTATTGAGAAATGTATTTGTTAAGCAATCGTACAAATTTTAACAAAATAGTATATAATGTATATAGATTCTGAAAATTGGATTTACCCCTGAGAGTGCCCCCCCCAAACACCCACCCTTATCCCTCCCTTCCCCTTCCCACAACATCTCTAAAAGAAGTATTAGGTTGTGCAACATTACATGGTATTTCAAAGAGAATTTTTAATAGCTATTTTCTTCCTTAAATTTACCTGTGTGGTGCACCAGTACTTGTATATACTCATTGAACTATTTATAGATTTTTTTATTTTGTAAATCAAGAGACAGAAAGCAATTGGGGGAGTAGAGAGGGGAATAAGTAAAGCAGAATATTATAGCTTTCATTTCCTCATACCCTGTGATACCCTTTTACTTTGTGGTTTTTGATTACTTAGTGCTAGAGGAGCTATTTTGAAGGCATACTTTGGAAATTAGGTATAGTACATTTTGTCTAGAGGGGGAAAATTAGACAATAATTTGGAGAAGACAGTTCTTACTATCCATGCTCAAAGCATCAAGATTTTGGTAGCCTTGAGAGGCAACCCTCACTGGGGATATGTGCTATTATGAGAGGCAGCAGGAATGAACAGGTTCTACAGTGATTTGTAGGTATCATCCTTCAAAAGAGAGAACCAGAGCAGACGAAAAATGTGATGGGTACCACAGGAGTACCATAGCTAACACTTTGGCTTGCAAACATATCTAATACATTTTTTGGGCGACTTTCTGGAAAACATATGGAAATTGTAAAGAGATTGGTAGTTCTTCACACACAGGCTACAGGCAGAATAGACATTAGTTTATTGATTTTGCTGTGGGTTCATTTTCATTTATAAATTGATATGGCCCGATAAGTGCAGGTTATACACTTCAAAGTCTCTCTTAGTTTAAATCCCATAGCTCATGACATGGAAGAATAAAGCATAGATCTCAAAACATCATCAGGTTATGATACTTGGCACTTGCTATTTCAGTGACATGACACATAATGGTTTGTTTCATACTCAAATGAAGTACAGGGCAGATTGGTTGTTTTCCATTCTGAGATACAGGCCCTAATAATTACAGATTTCAGTTCTGTAACTGGTCACTTTGTCAGAGCTGCAATTTATAACTCCTTTATTTTTTTTAAAGAGAATGAGAGAGAAAAAGAAAGTCAACTTTATTCAGTTTTTCATGTGGCTTTCGAAGCTCCAACACTCTGTTGAGTATGTGGTACTGGAATATAAACTCGTGTCCTCGCACATGCCAGACAAGCACCATAACCCCAAGCCACCACTCCAGCCCCTAAAACTCCCCTATTTCACTACCCATTCTGTATTCCCTTTATGTTTAACAAGTACCTCAGCAACAAGTCATGGTTCTATATCTGGTAGGACAACCCCAATTTTCATTCCTGAAGGGTCTCGCAGGGACTTCTAGGAAATACAGGTAAGCACTTAGAATGTCTGGAGAGCCCTAATCAATTAGTTGAACTTTTAAAGTTGAAAGGGTGATTAAAGGACTATGAAAATTAATTGTACTAAAGCTAGAAAATAAAGTAGACATGTTTCTTTTAGGAGCATGTAAGATAGTTTTTGTGGACCAACCTTATCTTCCTTGCCAAAGTTAAAGAAAAAAAAAATAAAACAAAAAACAACTGGTTTTTTGTTTGTTTTTTATATTTATTTGTTTGTGTGTTTGTTTGCTTCAGTCCCGGATAACTCTCTTGCTGATTCTCCCCTCCCGTGGCCTCTCCACATCAGCCATTTTACTAGGAATATTCAGGCGTTCTCACAACAGAGTGAATCCTTCTACAAGGAAGATATTGGGGCTAGTTAGTACCCCAGAAGTTCACGATAGACTCTACTAACTTGTAGTCACTTCTGAGGTGTCAGCAAGCCTTTCATCCTTCATAAATATTCCTCTTTCAAGAAAAGTACCTTTCTTGATTAAGTGAACAAAAAATTGAATTGCATGATTCCATATTTAACCACATAACATGGTGCTACATTTAATCATTTGAGCCAAAATATCCACCAGACAGATGTAAAATTGTAGAAGTAAGACTTTTTCTTTCTTCAGTATTCTTCCAGACTAAGCCACACACTGGGCATCCTGGAAAATTTCTTATTTATCCTTTTCCCAATGCCCCCTCAAAAACTTAAATAATAGTAATAGTAATGATAGTAAGTGTTGAATGAGAATAGATGGGAACCCCAGAAGAAAGGAAGGAAGGAAACGGAACAATTAGAAATCATACTAATAAAAAATGAAAAAGCAAGGGAGAATTTTATTCCTAATTACTTAAAGGGTTTCCTGTTTTCTTTAATTCTCCTATCTCCACTAGTTTGACTATGCCAGTTACCTTCTAGTCCAGGTCTTTCTATAGATAGCAAAACTCTGATATCTTCAGGCAATTAAATGAGATAATTAGGCTTATGCTTGTCATCATTTGTCTGAAATGAATAAATAGATTCTCTAGCTTAATTTTTTTTCTACTAAGTTCTCTTGGGATCAAAAATACATGGCCTTGATTCTATTAAGGTCCAGAGGGAGATTCTATCCATCATCAATAAGGTGCACCTAGCAGAGATATTAAGTAGTCACCTGGTTTTTATTTACTTTATATTCTGTAGTTCAGGAAACTCAGGACTCTGTGTTTTATTATAAATATTTTTGGCATGTGGGAAGAGATTCAGGGTATGTATATATTTGTTGGTATATTTATTTTTATGGAGCTTGATATGCTACAAGATTTATAGTTAGTACAAGATTAGATACAATCAAATCCCCAATTAAGTTCTCTGGTTTTCCATTTTAGCTTTTTCTTCTTTATTTATTTTCTATTTTTTCAACTTCATTCATTTAAACTTGGTTCTGAAAGGATGTGTTTGATAGCACTGTTTTGTACAATACAAATTTTTAGTCAATATGTCTCGGGTATGAACAGTTCCTCCCATACGCTACTTATCTGCTTTGATGTTTCTGACTCTTTCCTTAGACAGGATTTCTTGTTATTTTGTTCTCTCTGATCAAAGAAATGTCACAAAGTCTGGGGATTTAATATCTTATTGTAAAGAAAATTCAAGGGTATGAAGGTCAGGGAAATTTAAAAGAAACATCTAAGTAATGCAGCTCTGTGTAGTCAGGTGTTTCTTGACTTTGTGTTATCACATCAGGGTGATGTAACTGAGGCTAGGACCAAAAATCACAATTTTTTTTGTATTATATACAGTTGACAGAAAAGCATTCCGATATATGTACAGATAATTTTATTCTCAGTTATCCATAATAAAATCAAGGTTAAAATTTTAAATATAAGTGTTTTGTCATTAGAAATGGATTAGAAATCATCTACTCTATTATATTTAAGCAATGCCATTCCAGGTTTATATAGGCAGGAAAGGACTTAACTGGGACTCAGATATTCCTAGTCAAAGTTCTTGAGTAAGAATGAAGACTCAAAAACAGCGGATATCAGATATATTTGTGAGGTTCAAAGCGTTAGAGAGAGATCAGAGGTGAACAGCACAGCTAGTGGTCAGAGTGATCTATTAAGACTAGAACAGCTCCAACAAGCAGAAGAATCCTGGGCCATTACGGAAAAGTAGTAGGGGCTATGAACCGAAAATGTTCTAAGTCAGTAGGTGATATTGGTTGAAAGGCATTGGGTCTGAACAGAAAATGCTGTTTCTCTCTGTAGAATTTCTAGAGTGTGAAGGGAAGAGAACTTGATCATCAGATTCACTTTGTCAAATCTATGTTGGACACTGACTCCAAAACTCTAAAAGGTGAAATTGGGAATGGTGCACTAATGTTGATTCAGGTATGGAATCTGTGTAGGCAAGATTAAGTACCAAGGTGGTAACAGGCCCTTTGGAGCTGGAGCCCTGGTCAGTCCAATGAGATGGCAGAGGTGACTCACAAAGGGTGAATGCAAAGAAAAAGTGAATTGCTTTTCTAGACTCACTAAGACAACACCTCTGACACCAAATGTGTGGGGGTGTTTTTCAGTTCTCCAATTATCAGAGGATACTGAGTAGGTGTGCTGCCAGTTAACTTGATTCTGATACAAACTGCTTGAAGTCTGTGCACACCCCACAGGTTAAAGGCTTAGTTCCCCAAGAATATCTTTCACTTTAGAAGCTAATCTAAATGAGTGGGTCTCCAAACTACTCACAACTTCTGTTGGTCTTTGCTACAAGTCAGAGATACCTACAACTTCTTCTTTGTTTTTGATAATTTCCTAGAATAATTCACAGAACCCAGGGGAAATGTACATATTCTTACCAATTTATTATAAAATATAAGACAAAGAACACAAATTAACAGTCAGAAGAAGAAATATATGGAATAAGGTTTGGAAGTATTCTAATCACAAGAGTTCTGTCCCCGTGGAGTTTGTGATGTGCCACTCTCCTGGCATATGGGTACATTCATCAACCTAGAAGCTTCCTGAATCCCTTAGTTTAGAATTTCAATGGAGGCTCCTTTACAATGGCGTGATTGATTGTTATCATTGGCCATTGGTGATTGAAAATCACCAGTCACTGTCAACTACAAAAAGATAGGATTGGAGTAGAGTCCCACCCTCTAATAACATTGTTGGTTCCCCTGACAACCAGCTCCACATCCTTAGAGATTTTCCAGAGTCACCCAATTAGCATAAACCCAGGTGTGGTTGAAAGGGACTTGTTATGAATAACAAAAGATGTTCCTTTCATCTTTTTAGCTATGAAGTTATTTCAGGAACTGTAATAGAAAACCAAATATTGTAATAAAAGATGCTTCTATTGCTCTGTTCTTAATACTTAGGAAATGACAAGGGTTTTAGGAGCTCTGGCCAGGAGCTGGAAACAAAGACCAAAGTATATATTTCATATTATCTCACAATATTTCAGTTATTCTCAGATGAACTGGTTAGATTGGGGGGCATTAACAAAGTACTTTCAGGTGTGAAATTCTTTCTTCAGAAAGTATTATCATAGTTGATATTCTGTTGTTACAGCAAAATAACTGACACTGAGTAATTTACAAAAGGAAAAAGCTTATTTAACTTATAGTTCCAGAGGCTGAAAGTCCAAGATCAGGTGTCTGATCTGACAAGAGCCTTGTGCTGTGTCACAGCACGGTAGAAAAGTGGAAAGAAGAATAGATGTGTACAAAAGAAACAAAACACAAGAGTCAGCTTTGCTTTATAACAATTGCTCTCTTGGTAACTTATCCAGTCCCAAATACAAGTATCATTCCCTTTTGAAGATCTAATCACTTCCCGAAGAACTAATCTCTCAGCCCACTACAATGGCAGTCAAGTTTCAGCATGAGTTTCAGGGGGCAAACTATGCAAACTGTAGTGGAGTCAGGTGTCTTGGAGCACACCTGTAATTCCAGCAGCTCCTGCGGCTGGGGCAGGAGGACTGAGGTTCAAAGTCAACCTCAGCAACCTTGTGGAGCCCTGGCTCAAAATAAAAATTAAAAATGGGCTGAGGATGTGTTTCAGGGGTTAAGCACCCCTCAGTTCAATCCCTGGTATCTTGCCCCTGGCAAAGGCCCCCAAATAAAACAAACAAAATAACCGAACTCTAGTAGATATCATCATGCATGTTTACCAAATGTGTAAAAGAGAGAGTGTATTAGTATGGACTCTTCTGGAAATTGTCCTTTGCAGTTACTTCCCTCTTTTTATTGAGCTTTCTAAATTAAAAAAAAAAAGTTTCATCTAAATGATTTAGAAAACTGTTAGAGAATCATTCTTTAGATTTACAGAACCCAAAACATCTGGTACA
Organism: Aplodontia rufa; assembly: GCA_004027875.1. Lineage (NCBI taxonomy): Eukaryota > Metazoa > Chordata > Mammalia > Rodentia > Aplodontiidae > Aplodontia > Aplodontia rufa. The sequence continues at coordinate 38,973 of PVKS010008464.1, read as the reverse complement.
AAAAAGCAATTTGTTTGTCTAAATTTATCTAAATAATTACAGAAGCTGACCCTGAGGTCAAAGTTGACCACAAGGAAAAAAAAAAAAGAAAAAAGGACAAAGGAGATACACACTTTGGATGTGCCCATTTCTCCTTGTACCTCTTTTCCCTCCTTTCCTGGGCTTGATTTCCCTAAGATGGTCTTTTTTAGGGACAGGTTCAGGTGGAAGACAATACCTCCTTTCATTTTCTCAGGGTACCAGCCCTATAATAAACATTCTGCCAGTTCTCATCTCCCAAGTATTGACTTTCGAGCGATGAGCAGATGGACTTGGGCCTGCAAAACTAGAAGTAGAGTTACTTTAGTTAAAAATTGGGTGGGGGACCCAGAGGAAGCCTCTTCCTCCCACCCCTTCATCCACCCCTCAGTTATATGTCAGGATTGCTCATGTTCTGCAGAGCATTGTCTGAAAATCACTAGATTAGATAATTTCATCCTTCCACTGAAAAAAAAAAAAAAAGACATTGGGAGGCTACGGCTCTAGAAACAGGCAGACTTCCAGGAACTGCAGCTGCTAGATACAGGCAGACCTTCACATTTGATTAATCAGAAGAGAAGGAGCATGCCATTGCTCCAATTTATGATGTTCGTCTACATTTTCTAAAAGATTTCTTATATTAAAAAAATAGATAAATAGATCCTGGTCACATATGACTGTGTCTGAAGTCTGAAATGTGGGATTCAATAGAGAATGAGGGCAAAAATATACATCAGAGCTAAAATTCCCTTTTCTCAGAGTCAAGTGATTCATTGCTTTCTAGGGAAGCCCAATCCTATTCTCCAGACAGCTCAAGAAATTGAATTTTGGCAGGATAAGCTGCATCTGCTGTCACAGCAAGTATGGCTTTTTGGACATGGAGAAGCTGAACGGAATGGATGACACAGCTGCATTTTGTTTCCAATTTAGCTCTTTTCTGATTTCAGGATCTTGGACATATCAGTGGCTGTAATGGTTGGTGTGACATTTAACATGCCACTTGGAAACTTGGGGAATCTAGAATCTGCAGCATAGACTTTAGTTTTTTTGTTTTTTTTTTTTTTACCTTAGGTATGTTGTGATGGTTGGAAGAATAAGTGTATTGCAGCATCACTGTCCATATTATCAGGTGGGTAAGTGCTGTCTCAAAGTTATAGGTACAATTAAACCAGCAACAGCCATAACACTAATACAACTTCTTATCTCTGAGTAATCTTTTTGGAAGCACAATTGTCATATTACAACAGTAAAATAAACAATAATGATAAAGTAATCCTTCTTCTGGGAGGGAGGAACCTTGCATTTCTATCCAGAACACTTTGTTCTCTCTCTAAAGGTAAAGTCACATATCGGTGGGGATTTAGCAGACGATTATATTATGACCAATCTCAAAGTATTCTTGTAGGAATAATTGTGCCACCAACTTTTGTGTAGGGAAGTAGAGAGAATGAAGTTAGGATTATTTGCTATTTAAGTTAGAGGAAGGCCTGGGACAGCACTTTAATATCGTTGGAGACAAAATGTTCTTGCCTGAGCTGACATCATTTATTGTCAGTGAAGTATAGGGATCCTTTCTTTGCCTCTGGTATAATGAATGGGTGACATCCCGCCACGGAGGGCACATATTTTCATGGTGCATTGCTATTCTCTTGCTTTTGCTGTTACTGACAGAAATACATAATTGGCCTTTCCACATTCATGAAGCTGTATCACTTGCAAGATTTCAGAGTTCAATAATAAGATATTTGATTGATAGAGGAAAACTAGAATTTGAGGGAAACATGTACTAGATCATCCATGATGTGGAATCTTACAATACTTTCTAGCAAAATATGATGGATTCCTCTGAATAAATTCAAAACAGGAAGAAAAAATATTAAATAATGTTAAATATCACAATGGAGTTTGGGATACCAAGGTTGACTGGGCTATTTGTTTTGTGATGTTCCCAAGGGTTATTTTGTTGAGAGTTTTGCCATTAAGTGGTCTAATTGTGTCAGTGGATGGGGGCCTTTTCAATTTGCATAATTTCCTCCAGGGACTGGAGCTGCTAATTTGGTGATTAATTATCCATATTACACATTGTTTATTTGACCATGCCTAGATTAATTTCTTTTTCCCAGCAAATCACATTTAGATATGAATTTGCATATCTTGATTACATTTTAATGTCTAAGCTATCATTGTTTCTTCCCTGGACACCTCATGAGATTATAGAAGAGTGCTCAAGCAGAGAATGATGGAATGTCTTAAATGACATTGCACATCAGTGGACAGATAATGCACATGACTTATTTTTAATGAAGAATGTGTTGTTTTGTAATCAAGTGAGTTATGACATCTAATGTACAATATATTTTGCAACTGCTTCCATTTTACCAACCAATTTCCAAAATGATCTTTATTAACTTCCAGAATATTACTATGTTTGTCTTTTTTGTTGGACCAACTGTTTTATTTATCTATAGTCCAGCATTCTGTTACCAAATACTTGCAAGCTTTGCTGATGTTCAAGGTCTCTAATCAGTCGATCTACTACCAGTTTTTTTCCAGACTTGAAAGTCATTAGGATTCTGGGAGCACTATACCAAAATTTCCTTGGAGTCAGGGATTATGCCTCAATTTATTTTTTATTTCATTTATCCAATAAAGTATCTTTACTATTGTTATCATTTTGAAGCTAGAATATAATTAATATTCCTAGCTGTACTTTAATGAGTTCCATATAGCATTAAGTGTATCATCTCCTTTTAATTTTAATCTTTTCCATATACAGAAAATTATTGTACTTATTTTATAGTAAAAATATGAATTTTACAGATAGAGAGAAAATAATTGTTTCAAGGTAACATAGCTAGGAAATAATAGTGATAAAATTCGATATGAGCCTATGCTGTTATTTAACTCTATGTGGCATGCTAAGTGAAAATGCTCTTAACTGACAAGGAATGAATACTCCTAACCCACTAAATGGAAGCAGAATGATCTGTGGATTAGTGATCTCAATCACCTATGAATGAAGGTGTGTCACTAACTGTATTCATATGGAAAGTTGAGTGAATGAATGAAAGAATGGTTACATAGTAGTCTTCTATTTCAGGGATGCAATCATATATAAAGAAACCTAGTTTCAAACCTTCCATCCAAATATCAAGTATAGAACCCAGAAGGTAGGATCTAAGTAAGGCCTCTAGAATTAAGGGTATGCAAGGTTGGAGTGTTGAGTAGGCTGTTTTCAGACTGGGCAGTAGGACTCAAGTAGCATTCTCCCTGCCCCATCCACATGCTGAATGCTCCCTATCTCCCACCTACCAAGATGGAACACAGAAACTGGGTATTACGGAAATCTGCATAAAATGTGGCTTCTAATTAGCCTTTTGGTTTTGATATCTGGGGATAAAGGACAGCAACTGTCAAAGAACCCTACTACTTAATATGGGGAGCAGCTTTAAGAAACACTGGTTTCTGCCTTCTTGATTTTTCCTGAAGAGGAAAGCATGAGGCACAGAGGCTCATTCCCACCTACTGGACAGTTTCAGGGCCTCATATGCTGGCCTTAGAGCCTACCCACCAACCACCTTACCAGGGCAGTTTGCACCATGTCCCAGCCATGTGAGGATGTTGAGCAAACCACTGAACTTCTCATTACTTCAACTTCTCCACCTGTAAAATGGAAATAATAATACTATATTTTAAATATATTAATATATATAATTGTAAATATAATTATGTATCACTATATAATTAATTTCAGTAGTAATAAAGCATTAATAAATAATAAAATGATTATAGTAATATCATAAAGTTATTCTAACAAATGGTACCGCTTAAAAACTGAAACTTTGCCAATCGTTTGTTATGCTAAATGCTTTTATTTCCACTGAAACTTTTATGTTTTTGTTGTAAGTTGATATGCTCCTATGAGGTTCATTTGAATTATGCTTGAGTAATTGGTTTAAAAAATTAAATTTCCCTATCTCTTCTTCCTGTTCTTTCTGGAATTCACTATTCTTTTCCACCAGATAAAATAATACTAGAATTAATCTATTTAATAAATATTTGCTGTAAGTGAAAAGTATTCAATACTGACCAGAAAAAACCTGCAATTCAGATACAAATTTTATAAACAAGTAAATATAGAATATACTTATGATGGTTAAATTAAAATTTTTATATTATTTTGTCAAACTAGTTTTTTTATTGAATTTTTTATAAGTATACATGATATAAGCATATACGATGACATAATTATAAAAGCATGGAATTTAACTTGTTCTAATTCAGTTTCCAGGTTTTCCCCTTCTGCTCCCTTCCTCATACCCCCTGCTCTTCTTAGATATACTTGACAATCAGATAAACATTGGCATTTTTATAAAAGTATGCAGTATAACATATTCTAATTTTATGTGTCAATTTGACTGAGCTGAAGGATGTGCAGTTAAAATATTATTTCTAGCTATTCCTGTGATTGTGTTTCTGGAAGAGATTAGCATTTGCCTTGATGGACTGATCAAAGAAGATATGCTCTCTCTAATGTAGGCATTTTCCAATCTGTTTAGTGCCTGAAAAGAAGAAAAAGACTGAGGAAGGATAAATTCAATCTCTCCTCTTGAGCTAAGACTTCCCTCTTCTCCTTCCCCTACAGAGCAGAGCTATTCGTTCTTGGATCTTTGGACTACAAAACTCACCCCTGAGCTTTTCTCAGGTCTTCTGATTCATACAAGAAGCCACCTGATTGGCTCCCATATTCCTGTGCCTTGAACTTGGACTGGATTACATATACCATGGACTTTCCTGGTTTTTCAGCTTACAGGTGGCAGGTAGTGGGACTTCCTATCCTCCGTAATCCCATTAGCTAATTCTTATTTTATATATACTATTAGTATATATATATATAAAAGCATTTACATTGTCTTGGGTATTATTAGTAATCTAGAGATTATTTAAAGGACATATGTAGTTTATATGCAAATACTGCATAATTTTATATAAAGGACTTGAGCAAGTGTAGATTTTATTATCTTCAGAAGATCTAGGAACCAATGCCTGAAAATATCAAGGGTCAATTATGTGTGTATATATATTATATATTTTCTTTTGTTCTGTTATTCTGGAGAGTAGTGACTAACACGGCACTCCATCATGGTAGCGGACGCTCAGAATTCTCTGGAAGCTGAAGAGAGTAACACTTGACTCTGCTTGGAGAGTTGGGGAAGACTTTAACCAAAGAAGAGTTTTTAGGCAAAAGATGAAGTGGAGCCCACTTTAGGACACATACTGTAAAGTTTTTAAACTGAACAAAAAATCCCAATGAGGTGTAGGTAAATGTTAATTTTGTTTGTGTCTATAGAGTTCTACCTTCTAAATTTGCAAAACGACTCTACTTGTGTCTTAAACATTTAAAATCAAGCTGCTGGAGAAATTCCACACTAATGTAGGAATCTGTGCAGATCTTTTAAGATGGCATTAGGTTGTCGAGGAAAGAGGGAAACGAATAAATTATTTCAGAACCATCTATTGAGTTACTCGAACACCTAGGTTAATAGTCACCGAATGGATTTATTACTATTCTGAAAAATCTGCTCAAGATTTTCTAACATATAAAATGTAGCTAAATGATTATCATGAGTGGGAGGGAGGAGTTTAAAATAATATCATTAGTGAATCTGGGAATAAGACATGATGTGGACAAGAAAAATACTTTATTTCTCAGGGAGAATTTCTCTATGAATTGATCTCTGCTTTTGAATTTAAAAATGTATCGTTTATTCTCTTGTTCTCATAGACGAGTGTGGTGTGGAGATCTGTGCTGGTTGAGTCATGCGTGAAATGTGAACAGGTAAGTTTCTTTCCCAAGCTTTTAGTGGTGGCCCAGTGCAGCAGTTCTCGTAGGATGCCTGGCGTTGTGTGGGTTGGAGGTGCTATGCTTGCAATGGATTTCACCACTTCTAGCTGCAGAAAGGATCATCAACTGAGGTATGAAAAATATGGGTTGATCCTTATTGTGCCAACTCTAAGTATGTACTCTTGCACACACGTTAAATTACCTCTTTGATCTTCAGCTTCTTATCCTGTAAAGCAGGATGAGAAAGTGTCTTCATAGAGTCATAAGACATAAAAAATTATGAGAAAATGCTCTGTGTGTTAGTCAGCTTTTCATCAGTCTTTCCAAAACACTTGCCAAGAACAACTTAGAGGACAAGTTCATTTTGGCTCACAGTTTCAGAGATTCAATCCATGGTCAGCCAACTCTGTCACTCTGGGCCTGAGATGAGGCAGAACATCACAGTAGAGAGGTGTGGCAGAGGAAAGCTGTTCAACTCAGGGCATCCTGGAAGCAGAGATCAAGGCATCAGAGACAAGATATAAACCCATAGGTGTGCCTCCAGGCACCCACTTCCTCCAACCACACCGTAACTGCCTACAGTTAGCAGCTAGTAGAAAGGTCTTTTCAAATTATTAGTCCATCAAATCAGAGGGATTAATCCAGGTTAAGTTACACCTTTCGTAATCCAATCACTTTGCCTCTGAATATTCCTGCAATAACAAAGGAACTTTTGGGGGACACCTCATGTTCAAACCATAACATGATCTAATCCCCAAAGCCTAAATAAAAGCAAAATAAAGACAAATAAAAGCAATGTATAAAACTACCTACAGCAACTATAGATTGAACGTGTGCATGGTAGAAAAGCATTTGATTTAACCCTGGTTAAATCTTCTCTTTATTTTGCTCTAAGGATACTTAGAAGGTTAATTTTATCTAAACAGAGTGTTTTCGTGAGAGCTAACTGCAAGTGTACATGGAAGCATTACTCACACAGTGTTGGGTGTAGAGTGGGTGTCCTGTGCCCCCCAAATATGTCTTTCCTCCTTCATTCTCACTTCATCTCTCCTGACTTTCCTTCGGTTACACTTTATTCCTTCATTCCCTTCCTTCATTTCTTTTCTTCCTTTAATTCCTCCTTTTTCTTTCTTCCACCATCTCTTCACAAAATTATGACCATGTATCACAACCCATTCCCCCATCTCTTTTCATTGGTCTCTCTTCTTTTTTGGTACCAGGGATGGAATCGAGAATTGCTCAACCACTGAGCCACATCCCCATTCCATTTTTATTTTTCTTATTTTGAAACAGTCTCGTTACCTTGCTTCGGGCCTCACTAAGTTGCTGAGGCTGACTTTGAACTTGTGATCTTCCTGCCTCAGCCTCCTGAGATGCTGGGATTATAGGCATGCACCACTGTGCCTGACACAACTCATCTCTTGGTATTAATAATTGCATATTTAAAATTTGTCTACCATTTTTACTCTGTATCTCTGAAAAAATTAGTTCATTTCTCAAAAAAATTTAATAATTTTCTTAGATTGCATCCTGCTTGTCTCTCAAATTCTCTCAACCTTGACCATGACTTTCACTTACCCTATGTCCTCCAGATAAACTCAGCTTTCCACATCAACTACATTACCCAGGACTGGTCAGCATAGCTGGAGAGTGTCACAGAATTTTTATATGTTCTTTACATTTTTCTTACTTTGCAACTTCATCTAAGTTTCATAGTAACTTAATTATTTTTGTATATTACTTCTATAAAAATCTCAGTGAACGTGTTAATTATCTTATAACTTATTTTGCCTTTTGTGTGTTCGCGTGTGTGTGTGTGTGTGTGTGTGTGTGTATGTTCCTTCTTGATGGTATATCTTAGTTAGAGGTCAGTCCTGGGTTTTTAAAGAATTTCCACATGCTTTAAACCTATATTTATTTAATTAAACAAGAATTACTTAATAAATTCTATGTATCATAAGCAAAGAGAATTCAACAGTACCCCCAAATGAGTATTTTTATTTCATGAAATTTATATTCTATTAAAGGATTGGCAAAAAAAATACATAAACAGATAACTAAGAAGTAGATAGCGACTTGGCTACTTATTCCCTGAAGATTAACCATAATCTTTAAGAAATGGTAAACTTTAGTTCCTCTCAACCTTTTAGGAATTGTCCGTACATATTAGGCCACGCTTGTGTACAAGATTGCAACGTTCACGGCAATCAGAGTGGAAGGACTCCTTGATGATATATTGGGGACCACAATTCTAGACAAACTTAGACACAAATTAGGTTGCATCAATTATTCTCATTCAGCCTCAGTGACCTCACCTATAAAGTGAAGGAGTTGGTCTGAATGATTGGAAAATCTCATTACAGCCTGGTAAGTACATCTCTGTGCTCTGTGATGTGACTATTCATATATACAGGCTCCAAAAGATTTGTCAAAGCCTGAAGAATATTTTGAAGACCTTGTAACTGTCTTCTGGGAAAAGTTTTATTTTAATAACTATTAGGACAACAGGAACATTGTGTCTTTTAATAAATTTGTCTGTTCCCTGGTGCTGATAGTATCTTCTGAATATAAATTGTGCAATAGAATATAATAAAGCACAGTTTAGAATTGTTTTCATAATAGTACACGCCATAGTACTAGGCCATAAAATAAGAACCGAAAGTACATCTTGTTCTGTAAACTCATAATTTTCAGCTGTCGAAAAACAGAGTTAAAAAAGGAAATTAATAAGACAAAAACATTTCACAGCCTGCTTGCACAGCTATAGAGAAAGGTGATGTTCCCTTTAGAAGAAAAGTCGGGAACTTCTTCCTTTTAGAATTTGATAACCTAAAAAATAAAGTATTTAAAGCTTTTGTTTTAGTGAATATTTGTCACTGACATTTTATTTACTTTTTCACTTATCCTTAGGCTCTCTTAAGAGATGTTTGTTTAGCAGATCAATGTATTCATTTGTATGTTGAGATTAGCAGATATGAAGATTCATTTGACCTTAAAAGAAAGGGTAGGTCCAGAAGCTTAAAGAACATAAGACTTTACGGTAAGGATAAGTGAGTGTTTTACTGAAGTTGGAACCTTTTAATTTGATTTTTACCAACTTATATGATTAGTTTGGAAGGGATTAATTCTAGCAGCATTGCTCAATGACCTTTGGGGAAGCAGTGTCATGACATGCACATGACAGCTGTAAGGACTATATTAGGTACAAAAAACAGTGATGGGTTTGAGTTTGTGGATGTAGATAACAAAATGGCATGAAAATATTACCATTTAATGTACACATAACTACACCATGAGCTTCATACTTTCCATTATTTCATTTTTTCGGACTACAACAGGGGACAAACAGCCATGCCACCATCATCAAATACCATGCAGGAGGTTCACTGCCAGTGGTAGTGACAGATGTCTAGATGTGGGGACATGGAAACACACAGGATCAGGAAGCAGCTTGGGGGGTTAAATATAAGACCTCATTGTTCTGCTCTTTGAAGGTCCACCCTCGCTCCCCTGGGGCCTCCTCTGAGGGCACGGTTTCCTCTGTCTGGAGTGATTTTCTTCAGGTGTTTGATCCTTCATCCAGATCCTTCATTTCATTCTTGTTTTTACCAAAATGTGCCTTTTCTTGAGGCTTTCTCAGACTTTTCTCCTGAATATTACATTATATCTTTACTTCATGTTTCTCCTACCTGTTCTGAGTTTTTCCTTAACAAAATATCACTGCCTAACATAATTGATATTTTGGTCACTTATTGTATGTCTTATCTATCTCTTCCATCTATGAAAAATAAGTTGCATGAGTACAAGTGCTTTAAAGTTGAATTATCTGGGAAAATCTCTCTGATATTTATTCTATTTTTATTTGTATACTACAATCTGAAGATAATTAGAATCACAGAAATGCTTATATCCACTCCTTATCCAAGATGCTATAGGACTGTGAAAGAGAAATTTGGATAATCTAAAGCCTAATTTGCTTGGGTGAACATGTAGCTCTCATAAAAACAGCACAGAGTTAGATGAGTTCAGAAATTCTTCCTAAGAATGGCTTACTCAAGTGGTGAGTGTAATGAAGCATCAGAAAATTTGGTTGCTGTCCCAATGAGAAGGAACATGTCAACATAGATTATTCAGTTGTAACTTCAAGTACAAATTTCTTAGTACATAACAAATGTGGTTCTGATAAATACCTGGTAAATATATATATACACACACACACACACATACACGCACACACATATATGTCTGCCCTTTCAAGTTGAAATTAATAAAATTGAACGGAATTGTGTTTTCTCTGTCAGTACCATCATATGCTTGTGTTGTCCTTAAGGAAGAAAAACAGGAAACATTAAGTTTATATAGAAATATCTTTAAGAAAATTGAATAACAACTGAGAAGACTGAGTAGGAAATCGCTGAGAATTCTTTTAATACGTATTTTCAGCACTTATCATGTGTCATTTAACTCTACTATAGTGTGTCTTCTAAATGTTTTATTTGCCTTATTTGTTAGCATATTGTAAGCTTATAGAGAGTAAAAACCATAAAGACATGGACCTGGTTGCTTTCCCCATTGTTTGTGTCCACGCTTATCCACCTCATGTCTTGGAGTAGCAAATAGGAAGCAAATAATAAGCCAGAACTGGGAAACAGTTCAGGGAAGGTGGTGTCCCCAGCTCCATGCCAGAGCGTCAGGATTTTCCCAGGGACCTTCATTTAGATGATGCACAGGCCATCTGGTAATTCCCAGATGACCTGTCTTAGGATGCTCTTCTAGAAATGCATTTATCCAGCAAATGTTTCCTGAATTTCTGTTCTGTTCACAATCTTGTTTTGAATACTGGGCGTACTTACGTGAAAAGTCATTCACAAACTCCTTTCCTTTTGAAAATGATATGGTACAAGTAATCAATGGATAAGTAAATACATAGCATTGAATAATATAAGGTAAAGATTAATATATAGGCAAATAAATGCTATGGTCTGAAATTTTGTATTTCTTCAAATCTATATGCTGCATTGTAGTGGAAACATTAAGAAGAGATGGGGACTTATGAGGTGATCAGGTCGTGAGGACAAATGTTTGTCAATGGAATTAGTGTCCTTATTTAAGAGAAGCCTGAGGAAGCTTATTCATCCCTTCTGCCATGTGAGGACACAAAAAATCCATGAGAAAAGGGCCTCACCAGGCACTGAATCTGCTGATACTTTGATCTTGTACTTTGGAGTCTCTAGAGCTGTAAGCAGTATGTTTTTGTGGTTTACAGGTTACTCAGTCTAAGGTATTTTGTGAAGCACCTTAAAATGCTAAGAGTAGAAAACAATGAAGCAGCAACAGAGCAAAAGGGAGGTTGCTTTCTCATTTTTAGGAGAAGGAAATAAATGATTTCCAAGAGAGGAGACGGGGAACACCTTGAGGATCATTTCTGGATAACCTAAGCAAGACTCCTCCAGCTGGAGGGAATGCCAAGAGTCCAGCAGTGGTGAGGGAGAAGAGCATTTTTCTGTGTTTGAAGGACACCAGGAAGCTGGCATGAGTGGTACTGAGGAACAGCACAGCGTGTAGGGTTTTAGAAGCCATGGTTGAGTTTAAGACTGAGTTCTAAGTTATTTAGAAAGCCATGAGAATAGAAGGCTTTGTTGAGCAACACAGTGTGCGTATGTGATTCATATTTTAAAGGATCACTCTAGCTATTGTGTGGCCAGGTGATCTAACAGATGCAAAGAAGGATTGGAAAAACAATTAGGATGCTATTCCAGTGGTGTAGGGGAGATGAGACGGCTTGCATAGTGGAGAACTCAGAGGAGATCTGTGAGTTGATGGCACATTAGATATGGAGTGAGAGAGAAAGAGGTGACGTCAAGAACGTCACCTACGTTTGTGACCTGACTTATTTGCTGAGGTAGAAAATACTTGAGGATAGTGAAGTTTGGAGGATGCTGAAATCTAGAGTTCGTTTCAGGCATGCTAATTTCAATGTTGGATATCAAAGGAATAATGTCGAATGGACAATCCTACAGATGAGAGTGAAGTTCAGAGAAGGATTCGACATATGATTAAGAAAAAGAAATTGAATTGTTAGGTATGCCTACCAGATCCATCTGGAAATACAATGAAAGCAAGAGCTTTCAGTAAGTGAAGAGATCTGTCGGTAAGTGAATTTTAGTTGTTGCATAATTTAGGCCTCTTGCAAGCTTATGGTGCTGGGTCCTCACCAACTCACACTCAGGCATAGGGATGCAGACTGCTTTTAGGTCTCACTCTTGGTACCTCATGAGGCGAGAAGCCCTTAGCATAGGACTGTTATTTGCTGACAACACAGTAGCACCAGAGCAAGCTTGCTCTTTACACAGCACCATGCAAGGTCCTACCGTCCTTGTTGATGGAATCAATTAATGATAGGTGGGCTGGAGCGGTGGCTCGGCGGTTACAGCGCTTGCCCAGCATGCGCAAGTACACAGGTTCAAACCCCAGCACCCACTTATACAACTAAGTATCAGAGCAACGAGAGCCATGTGAAAAACTCAATAAAAATCGTTTCTCTCTGTCTCTCTCTCCCTCGCTCACTGTCCTTCTCTCTTAAAAAAAAAATTAATGATAGGTCTTTCCCCCCAAAGAATTGAGATTCAGTTTTGCCAATATCCCCTTAAGTATTTGAAAACTGTGATTCAAACAAGAAGGCCTTGGACTTACAAAGTGAATGCTTCCTAAACAGCGACTCCAAGTCCAGCTTTGATGAGTGAGGGGACATCCTTCGGTACTTGTGCTAAACTCATATGTTATGGCAACTCATTTTTAACCTTTTTTTCTTAAGAGAAAAAAAACATTTTGGCCTTAAAAATAGTTTCCTTTGATATCTCACTGATCCTCTTCTTCAATTTTAAATAACGTTTTAACTGGTTCATATCCCCGTGGATTCACTGGGGTTTATCCTGCTTGTATAATCAATCATTTATGCATTTTTTTTTTTTTGGTTTGCACTGAAGCTTCTTTCCCAGCTGTATTAAGGCATAATTGACAAGTAAAGTTTGTATATATTTATGACAAACAATATGATGTTCTGATATGTTTATGTGGCGAGATGACTAAATCAAGTGAATTAGCTTATGTCACTTTACATACTTGTCACTGCTTTGTGGTGAGAATATTTAAGATTTACGTTCAACAATTTTCAAGTATACAATATATTATTAGCTCTAATTTCAATGCTTTACATTAGATCTCCAAAATTATTTCTCCTGTCTAACTGAATCTTCATATACTTTAATTTCATGTTAACATTCTGCAAACTCCCACCCCCACAGAGCCCAGCAACCACCCTTCCACTCTTTTTTCTATGATTTCAAGATCTTAAGATTCCACGATCTTAAGATTCCACATATAAGTAAATTATAAATATATCTTCCTGTGACTGGCTTATTTTTCTTGACATAAGTTCCTTTAGATTCATACTTATTATCACAAATGATAGAATTTTCTTCTTTTCAAGAACTGGCTGGTGTTCCAATGTAGATACATAACATATGTCTTTAACCTTGCATCCATTTGTAGACACAGGCTGTTTCCATACTGCTGCAATGAACATGAAGGTGCAGATATCTTTTCAAGATACTAATTTAATATGCATACTCAGAAGTGAGATTGCTAGATCACACAGTATTACTATTTATCATTTTTTCAGAGATTCCATACTATTTTCCATACTAGTTGCATCGGTTAATGTTCCCATCAATAGGTACAAGGATTCCCCCTTTCCAATCTTCACCAATATTTTTCATCTTTTGTTTTTTTGATAACAAACATTCTCACAGGTGGGAGGTCATATCGTATTTGCATTACTGACTGGTGAATTTGAACATTTTTTTAAAAATATAATTGTTTGCCATTTATCTGTCTTCTTTTTAGAAATGTCTGTTCAGTTTTTTTTACCCACTTTTAATTGGGCTATTTGTTCTCTTGCTATTGAGTTGTGTTTCTTCTGTAATTTGGTTATTCATTGTACATCATACATATCATTTGCAAATACTATTTTCACAATTACTAGGTTGTCTCTTCACATGGCTGTTTGTTTTCTATGTTGTGCTGAGTTTTAGTGTGAAGAAATTTTGTCTTTTTGGCCTATATTTTAAGGATCTTACTTAAAGAATTATTGCCCACAATAATGTTAAGAAACTTTTTCCCTGTTTTCTTCTGATTGTTTTGTTAATATCAGGTCCTACATTTAAGTCTTTTATACATTTTGAAATTAATTTTACATAAGGTATTTTTTTAGCCACCTTTTTTTTGCTGCTGTGATAGAAAGACCAGATGAGAACAATTAGAGAAGGAAATTATTTGGGATTCATGGTTTCAGAGGTCTCGATCCAAAGACAGACTGCTCCATTCCTTGGGACTTGATGTGAGGCTGAACATCATGGCAGAAAAGTATGGCTGTGGGAAGTGGCTCAGGACATGGGCAAGAAGCGGAGAGACAGACCACTCACCAGATGCAAAATATATACTACAAAGATATGCACCCACCTCTTCCAGCCACACCCTACCTGCTTCAATTACCACTCAGTTAATCCCTATCAGGGGATTAATGCATTGATTGGGTTAAGACTCTCATGACCCAATCATTTCACCTCCAAGTCTACTTACATTTTCTCCCACGTGAGCTTTTCAGGAACACCTCATAACTAAACCACAACAGATGTAAGATAAGGGGACAATGTCATTATTCTTCCTGTGAATATTCAGTTTTCACAATACAATTTATTGAAGAGATTATTCTTGCCTCTTGTGTCTTCTTTGCATCTTTATCAAGGATGAATTGACTATAAATGCATGGATTTATACAAAATAGGATTCTCTATTCTGTTCCTTTGGTCTATGTTTTTACTTTAATACCATGATGTTTTGATTACTATAACTTTGCAATATGATTTTAAATGTGGGAGTGTAATGCCTCCAACTTCTTTTATATTGCTCTTAGAATTTTATGTGGTTCTAAACAAATTTTAAAATTTTATTCATTTCTGTAAAAAATGTTATTGGGATTTTGATAGGGAGTTCATTCTTCTATAGAACATTTTGAATAGTTAGCATATTTTAATAATATTAATTTTTCCAACCTCTGAACATGGTATAATACCTTTCTATTTATTTGTGACTTCTTTCATTTCATTCATTAAAGCTTTATAGGTTTTTTGGTACTTAATGTCTACCTCCTTGGTTAAAAATTTCCCTAAGTGTTTTAGCATTTTGTTTTAACTTTTGATTCTATTGTAAATGGTCCTCCCTTCTTTCTTTACATTTGGATATTTTGTTGTTAGTGTACATAAATGCCACAGATATTTATATGTTGATTTTGTATCCAGAAAAATTACCACATTCATTTAGTACTGATAGCTTTTTGGTGGAATTTTTGAAGTTTTCTATTTGTAAATTAATGTCATCTACAAACAGAAACAATTTTAAATCTTCCTTTCCAATTTGTTTTCTCTCCTTTCTCTCTCTCTCTCTCTCTGTGTTTTTCTTGCTCTCTGTTTTTCCTGCCCAATTTCTCTGGCTAAGACTTCAAGTAACATATTAGAGAAGAGAAGCAAGAGTGGGCATCCTTACATTGTCCCTGAATTTAGATAAAAACTTTCAGCTTTTCACATTTAAGAGTGTTAGCTGTTACCTGTGGACTTGTTATATATGGCCTTTGTTGTATTCCAGAGAATTCTATTTATACTTAAGTTGTTGAGAGTTGTTTTCATCAAGATATATTGATTTTTTTTCAAAACATGATGTTTAAAAAGTATAGAATTTAATAATTATGGATCTGATGATTTCTGTATTCTATTCTGTTGATGTGATATATTACATTTATTTGTCTATGTGGAAACACCCTCACATACCAGGAATAAATCCCACAATTATGGTGTATGATCTTCTAGAGCACTATTTAATTTTATTTGCTAATATTTTGGAAATTTTTGCATTCACATTCATGAGGGATATTGACTTACGATTTTCTTTCTTTGTAATGTCCTGCATGGCTTTATTATAAGAGTAATGCTATCCTCATAAAATTAATTTGGAAGAATTGGTATTGATTTAAACATCTTTTTTTATAGAATTCATCTGGGAAGCTATTAGGTCTAGGAATTTTCTTTTTGGAGAAGGTTTTGATTATGGATTCAATTTCCTAATTTATTCTTGTTCTATTTAGATTTATGTTTCTTCATAATTCAGTCTTGGTAGCTTGCACATTCCTAGAAATTTTTCCATTTCTTCCAGGTTATCCAACTTCTTGGTGTGTAGCTGTCCACAGCAGTCTCTTTTAACCCTTGTATTTCTATGGTGTTAATTCTAGTGTCTCCACTTCCATTTGAGTAATTTTTTTACTGCTTTGTCTGTCTAGCTAAAGATTTGGCCATTTTGTTTTTCTTTTTTGAAAAAAATCAACTTTTATTTTCACTGATCTTCATTGTTTACTAGATTCTATTTTGTTTAATTCTATTCTGATGATAGTTCCCACCTTCTCCAGATTTGGGCCTTAATTTGTTCTTTCACTAGTTCCATGAAGTGTAGAGTTAGGTTATTCATTTTGGGTATTTCCTTTGTTTTTAATGTTTGTGTTTATTACTGCAAACTTCCTTGTTAGAACTGTTTCTACTTCATCCTAGTGGTTTTGATATGTTATGATTTTATCTTCATTTTCTCAAATTATTTTTTATTTTCCTTTTGATTTCTTCTTTTATTCTTGTGTTATTCAGGAATAAGCCATTTACTTTCCACATATTTGTGAGTTGTGCTATTGTTTTACAATTTCATATCATTATGTACAGAAAGAATACAAAATATGATTTCAATCATTTTTAAATTTGTGAAGATTTGTTCCATGACCTAATATATGATCTGGACAATTTTTTCATGTGCTCTTGAAAAGAATATATAGTCAATGGAATAAATCATGCTGAGCTAAGTTAACCAAACCCAGAGACGCAAGGCTTGAATGGTTTCCCTCATTTGTGGAGGGTAGAGCAAAATCCAGGCTTAGGCGAAAGGTTGTCAAACTCATGTATTAATCCAGCAAAGGTGTAGCAACACATAATCTAGGAGAACCATAAATATGTAGAGGGGGAGGGGGAGGAACGAAGTAGGAGGAGGAGTGAGGGAGGGAAGATAGGGAGGGATCTAGGGAGACAAATCAACAGCATAACATATTCTTTCCCCCATCCCCACCCCAAGAAACCAAATAATACTAATGCAATCATTTAATTCTGGAAAATTCACAAACTAAACATTTATATCACTTGTAAGGGCAAAAAATAGAATAATCAAGAGACTGGGGTGTGGGTAAAGGGGAGGTAACTCTGGTTTAGGGACAAATGCTTATTATATTGTTACTTGTTACTTTATGCTCATCTATGAATGCACAATAACTTTAAAAACAGAAAATAATGTGTATGCTACTGCCACTGCCCTTTGTTCCATTGTGCTGCTCAAGTCTGCTCTTTCCTTACTGATTTTGTGTTTGGGTGGTCTATCCACTGTTGAAAATTTTAAATCCCTCTTATTACTGTATTGCATTTATTTCTTCTTTCAGGTCCATTAATACTCACTTTACATATTTAGATGTTCCAGTGTTAGGCATATATGTACTTTTAATTGTTATATCTTTGTAAAAACTAAGGTCTTTATTATTGTATAATTAACTTTTCTTTGTCTTTAATGATGGTTTTTTACTTCAAAGCTATTTTGTCTAATATAAATATAGCTCCCTCTGCTCTCTTTTGGTTAAAATTGTCATGGAATATCTTTCTCCATGCCTTCTCTTTCAGTTTATATGTTTCCTTAAAGCTAAGGAGATTCTCTAATAAGCCAGACCTACTCTAGGGTGGGCCTGAGGCTTGGGTCAGGTCTGGAAACTGCAAACATTTTGCATGTGTTGGCCTAAAAGCTAGATCCACATGGCTGGCCTGGATTCTGGGCCCCCTGGGACCAGTATGACACGAGAACATACATGACAGGCCTGAACACTGGGTCTGCTGGAGCCCAGAGCCATGGGAACTGGCCTAGTGTCTTGCGGTCCACCTAGAACTGGGGCAGCCCTTGGTGTCTTGGTGGTTATCATGGTATGTGGTCTTCTGCCCTAGTGCTGAATTTCACTGAGGCAGGATGGAAATGGAATTTGCAGAAAGTTGATGATTAGTTTATTTTCCTTCTCCCCAACCCCAGTGCTAACCCTTTCCACACTGTGAGGATTTGTAGGTGTAGGGAATGGTGACCTGAATATTGCAAATCTTCCTTGTGACCCTCCTCGATGTATCTTTTCTTATTTCTGTGCTGTAACCTCTTACCTGGATTCTTTGGCTCTCGTAATTATTATTTATGAATGAACAATTATTCAAATCAATTGTTCTGTGAGCTAAGAGCTAGAAAGCTAGAAAGTCATGTTCACCATCCAACCTACATCACTCCAAGCATGAATTGCTTTCTTCAAGTGTTGGTTATTTTAGTGGAAAGTGGAATACTTGTTCTAAGATGTTCAAATGTACCATCTGAGTGAACCTAGGCTGCTTTTACCCAGAGGGAGCAACTTATTTTGATTTGTACTGAGATATCTAATGGGTCACATTTGACCCTGAGTATCTCACATGGGAGCCCTACACTGAGTCACTACACAAATGTCCCTGTAGGAACAAATTCCTAGGAGTGCAGATGCTAGATCAAAGAGTTGGCACTTTGGAAATGATGTTTTCCCCCAAAGACTTTTACTTATTTATGTTCTACCAATAGTATATGTTTGTTTCCCCATTTCACAGGTAATCTTGTATACATACATAAGTTCTTTTCATATTTGTCAGGTTTTTATCATTATAGTAAAAAAGTTTTCAGATACACCTACAAGATTTGATTGGAAAGAGAGTTTGTTATTTTGTTCAATGCACAATAGCTAATATTTTTTCCATCATTTGACTTTGTTTCCTTTAAATTAAAGTGTGTGTTTTCAAATCATGGCAAAAGGATGTGGTACTATTGATTTGACCTTCCTTGAGCAAGTTGATTTGATGTACAAATATCTTAGTCCTATTGTCACACTTCATAAAGCAATTTGGTTATGTAAAGATTTTGGTTTCTTTTGGATGGTATTTTCAGGTTTGTAAGAAGAGATAAATATTAAAATATTTTATTATATTTTAAAGGCTGTTTGATCCATTGCTATGCTATTTCCCTTGATATGAACGAAATTAATTTTATTGGAGTATTTGCCAACCATAAGCAGTATATATAGACAGTGTATGTGCTTTATATTAAGCTACTTCAAAGTCTGTGTTAATAGAATCATCAAGTCCCTCTGGTACAGACATACTGTACTTATAAATTGCTAGTGTGTCCTTTTATCTTTCAAGATCTTCGGATGTGGAGAGTGGATAAAAGTTTGAAATAATTTTATAGACTCATTTAAGATTTCATCCATGTGCACACAGACTTTATTTGTATTTCTTTCACTCAAATGCCTTTTTTATTAGATTAGTCCAAATCTTATCTTTCATTTAATCTATTCCATGCATTCACATTTTAATTAGGTTTACCATTTTTGGATGCCCAGTAAACGTGTAGCCTCTAATAAAGGATTAGATCTCCCTCTCAGCAGAATAGAACAGATGACAGAAGGTAGAAAATGTGAAGTCCAGCTGTTCTTACTCTCTCCTACAGGACTACTAACAGTTCCCCAAAGAGAGATGAATGGCAGATTTTATTTTAACACAATTTAAATAAGAAATAACACTTACTAACGGATAACAGTGTGTCAGGTACAACTGCAAACATTTTGCATGCATTGATCTACTTTGCCTTATACATCTACTATGCAGATGACAAAATTGAGGCATAGATTAAGGCTGAAAAGCCTTACCAAGACAAATGGGTTTTGCTTGGGTTCGTCTCTCTCAACCATTATGGTAACCCAAACCGAGAGAAGGAAGTTTGCTTTAAATGACACAGAGTTTACTTTTGACCATGTTTTCAGAAGACAGATGCAATTTGGTAAAATGAATATTTACTATCCTTTCTCTGCATCGCCATTATGCTGCACAAAAGGCAACTCTGCACTGTGTGGAGTTTGGTAAATTAAAGAAGAGCCATCACTGGGTGTGATTATGGTTTATTAGGAAATATTACCTTGCAGAAATTGGCATGATCAATGACTTTTGACTACAAAGAAATTTTTTTTCAGTTGATAAGCAAGGGAGAAGAGAAAGGAGAATGAATACCCAGAATTCAGAGTATCTTAAATTCAAGCATAAGAATGAAACTTAATAAGCACCTAAAACACATTGGAGGAAGACAAATTCCTTTTAGCGAAGCATTCTAACTAACTTCTCTCTTATTCATTATGGATTCTTCCCAGTTATATACCCTAACAGCAATGAGGACTGTGATAGTATTAACTTGATTTGACTTCAAAATCAAGATCTTCCACTCACTAATTGTATGAACATATAGAAATTAATCTCTTCCAGTCCTAGTTTTTTTTACTCTGAAATGATATTAAAAGTATTTATCTTACCAGATAGGGATTAGTGAGATGATTAAAGTAATTATCTATACTATACCTCACAGTATAGTGTAAGAGAGAGGAACAGTGTGAGAGAGAAAGAATGAATCATATTTATTTAGTTTTATATGCAGCTTTCATTGCTCTGACACTTCTTTGTGTGTGTGGTGTTGGAGTTCAAACCCGCATTCTTGCACATGCTAGGCACGTGCCATAACCACTCCACTGAGCCACCACTTCAGCCCCAGAGGTCCTTAATATCAGTGATGTTCATTTATTCTCCCCTATCTCATTGTTGTCATTCAATTTTTGTCCTGTTAGGATGGAAAGAGGGGGATGTTTGATAGTTTGCAAAAGCATTATTTATCCTTCAAGATCAGCCTGCTGCTGTTGGTATCTCCAAAGTGTCTAAAATAATTATTGATGAGTATAATGTTTTAGTTGAACAGGAAAAATAAGTCCTGGTGTTCTATTGCACTGAAGGTTGACTGTAGTTGCAATCATGTATTATATGTTTGAAAATAGCCATAAAAGAGGAATTTGAATATTTTCATCAAAAATAAATTATAAATATTTAAGTGGATGATTATGCTAATCACCCTGATTTGATCATTATACAATATACACATGTATCAAATCATTATATTGTCCCCCATAATTATGTATAATTTTTACATGTCAGTCAAAATTAAATTGAGCAAATTAATAAAGTAATTGTTGAGTGATTTTTGTATAGTTGGTAAGGTGTTTCTACTGCTCCATGGTTAGTTTAAGTAGGTGTAATAATTATCTTGAACCACACATATTCAGTTTTCTATTCTTCATAACATCAAAACAGATACCAAATTTAAAAATATAGTGCTCAAAGCAGAATTTATTAGTCTGCTAAGACTAAAACTTTTATTTTTATTAGTGTCCTTTAGAGAACCTGTTTAGACATTTGTCTTTTTTTTAACCTTTATAAAAAGACAGTTGGTTCTTTTTATTTATAGACTGAATCAGGGTGTGTGTTATGGGGAGATCTGTCCAGCATTTATAGTTTTTGTTAACAAATAGCAGTCCATGTCAATATTCATATTATTTGTGTTTTTTAACCAAAGACCAATTATTTTAGTCAGCATTTTCATTGGTATGACTAAAAGACCAGACAAACAATTTGAGGAGGAAAAGTTTATTTGGTGGCTCATGACTTTGGAGGTCTTGGTCCATAGACAGCAGGCTCCATTTCTTGGAGCTTGAGGTGAGAAGGAAGACCATCATGAGAGAAGAGCATGGTAGAGGAGGAAAGTGGTTCAGGGCATGCAGTTAGGGAAGAGAGAGAGAGAAAGAGAGAGACTGCACTCACCAGATCAAAAATATATACCCCAAAGGCACGCCTCCAATGGCCTACCTCTTCCAGGCACACCCTACCTGCCTGCAGTTACCTCCCAGTTAATCTGTATCCTGCAATTAATTTGCTGATTGGATTAAAGCTCTCATAACCCAATCATTTAACTTCTAAGTCCTCTTACATTATCTCACACATAAGCTTTTGGGTGATACATCACATTCAAACCATAACACCAATCAAGTGAATGCATGGAATGAATGAATAATGTCAATTCATTGCTTATTGGAAAGAGCATCTTTCCTGATTCCATATACTCTCTCATGATCACACTCTTCCTCAAGCATACAGAGGAAAATGTATCAGTCACACTCCAACGATTGCAAACAAAAGAAACTCATTTTAGTTAATTCATATAGAAAATTAAAAAAAATTAAAAGGGCATCATAGTGTTGTACGATAAAGGTAATGAGAAGGATAATGAGAAAACTGAAGAATCAGCTTCTGTGAGGGGAAGACTGAGGGAAGATTCCTGGATTTATATAGTAAGTACTGCTCAGAATTGATGTGCTTTGATGGACAACTTCCTTCTTTTATATCACATTCCTTGAAAATTAAAGTCTTGAAAAAGAGAATCTGATTGTACTGGCTGGGTTTAGGGGGTGAGGAGTGGGCAGGACACATTAAATAAGAATCCGTCCATTACTGTATCCCATGGAGACAAGGTTATAATAAATTACCAAAAGAAGAAGAGAAGAGTGAGTGGATGCTAAGCCAGCACAAATCTGAAAAAGAAAAATACACCATATGGAAAGCAAGGAGTTGTTCCTGGCAGTGACTCAATTGTTTGAAATCAAAATTTTCTAAAAAAAATTTATACAAGTTTTCTAATAATTATTCAAAAATAACATAGCATTAGATGTGGAGTAGAATAATAGATAATAAAATGTATTTAAGTAGCAATATTTTCTTAGCCAATTTTAGCTACAATAGGAACAAAAATTGGTTTCATATTTCTGAGTCTGCTACAAGCAGCTATGACTTTGGGTTGACAATATTACCTTTCTGGATATCCAATTTGGTAAATATTTAAACTAAAGAAGATAGGCAAAGATCTCTCTTGGTGGCAATCATAGCCCAAGAATGATCCCTGGACCCCCACTTCCTTTTTTAACCCTATCCAAAACCCACATAGGCAATTAGGTTGGGGCTTTGCTTTCAAGCTTTCACCATAGGGAGTTGGATTAGCTTTTCTTGATTAACTCATCTTGTTACAATAAAAAAAGAAGTTCCATAATTATTCTCGGCAAGCATCCAAAAATATGCCTCACTACCCAGTTCCAATTAATAATGTGTGACTTGTTAAAAACAGATTTTGTTCATTTGAAGGTTTTAATAGCACCCAGTTTCAACTTAGTTCTCTTGGGAAAATATTTAGCATGCATTTAACTAGCTTGACACATACAACTAATTAATTTGTCTAAAACAAAATATTATATGAATCATAAAGAACTAAAAATTGAAATAGTGCCAGAATTAAAGCTTGTACCCTATGCTTAATTAGCCTTAGTTGTTTGTTGTTGTTATTTTGGTCCTTATTTCTACTAAATAAGGTACTTAGAATAATATTGTGTCATCTCCAGATAAAAAACTGAAAATTTATATATGTATTTAGGAAAGGAGGTCATTATGTATTTTCAGAAATTAATAGAGCTTTCAGAAATCTGACTTGTAAGCTATGTGTTTACATGAAACAGATCAAATGGATGGAGTGTCAAGAAAATGGGCCACCATGATTCTCTTTCTCAGCCCAAACCAGGAGATGCACAGAATCAGGAAAAAAGTTGATGGAACTAAGTTAAATATTTGCACTACAAGACTTATTTAATATTCAATACTTTCTAGTTTGGGCATAGGTAAACAAATTAAATATTCAATTTTTTTTCATACTTAAGTGTGGCTGTACATGTACTATAACAAAATCTTGGGGAACAGACAACAGTTATTTTCTAATGTGAGAGGGTAACTGTTCCCCAAAGTAGAGGAGCAACAGGTGAAATGAGCTGGGAGAAGTACAATGACAGATTTTAGTTGTGATATTCCCCTGCCCACGGTGCTGCCTACCAATATCCCGGTGGGGAGATCATTGTCCAATCACTAAGTAATTCAAATGACTAAAATAGCAGTGCCACTTCTGCTTGGAGCTGGAAGGGTAATATTACATAGCTGGGGGAGGTTCAGATAAGAAACATAGGCCAGGTTGGCCTTGGACCATTTACTTCTTCTCCCTACCTCTCTCTGAAAATGTGAGGGTGAAAAAATTGTATTCCAGGAATATAATATTGGTGGAGATTCAAGCAAATTCCTAGTGAGATAGATTTGCCTGGGATGAAAAAGTCTGTAAAACAAGAAGCCCTCTGTCTTGAGGTATATCCGTTCCGAAGTCCCAAATATTAGGGAGGCTGCCTAGAAGGGAGTGGCTTACTCTGCTTCTTCCTCTACTGCTGTTACTTCAGGAGGAAGGCGGATCCCGGGGAACCTTAACAACTTCTCCAAGGAAGACAATTACTACAGAGAGTAGGCAACGCATGCAATAACTTTTACCAAAGAAGCAGAATTACCTGACCAGATGGGAAAGGAATTAAAAAATATCTTCAAAGAGATGAAGATACCCACATAGTAGGAATAAGCAGTTACAAAGAAAAGCCATTTTGAAATACTGTTTGTTGAAGTAATTCTAACAAAGAAGTCAACTAATGAGTTCAATAGCAGAAAAAAAGGAACCAAAGAGTAAATTACTGAACTGAAAGATCAGGTTTCAAAAATCTCCCTCTCACTCTCTTTAAAGAGAAAGAGAGATAAAGTGAGAGTTAATTTTATTTTTTCATATTTTTTGTTTTTTTGTTTTTCCTCCACTTAGTTCTGTATGTGATGCTGGGAGTTAAACCCAAGTCCTTGTGCACACTGCCAGGCAAGCACTTTAGGGCCACCACTCCAGCCCTTGAAACTCTCTTAACACATCTTAGGAAGATTCAGTAAAAGATAGAGATACGGAAAATCAAAATTGAGAGTTAAGTCATACAGAGGATAGAAGAAGTCTCAGCAGCTCTACAATGGATTTTTCCACAAGTGAAAGCAGGAATAATGCCGAGGAGGGACTGATTGAAGAAATAATCTATTAGAATTTCTTAGAGTAAAAGAAAGAAAACATTGGAACTGCTAGAAAGTCAGACAAAAAAGAACAAAGAGAAAAAGTAAAACAAACAATATAATCTCTAAAAACATTACACTGAATTTTTAAAATGTCAAATTAAAAGAAGAGGAAGAGGATTCTAAAAGCTCATAAAAATTTATTCATTAAGAAGGAGATTTGGCTTGGTGTCAGGACTTCTCAAAGCATTTTAAATTAAGAGTAAAATGAAATTTGATGCAGAAATCCTAACAGTTTGACATTTGTTTAATTTCGCACAAATGTAAGAGTAAAATATAAAGTTCTCAGACTTATAAGATTTCAGAAATATTACCACAGAAAGATGAGTTTTAAGAAGAATCTTGAAGAAAGTATGTCAGTGGAAAAAATGAGGATTCTAGGAGATTGCTCCAAGATATATTGGAACTAAGGATGAATAGAATTCATTTTTATGCAAATGTGTATCAATAGCAATCCAGAACTTAAATTTTATAGTGCAAACAAGAAGTAGGAGTAGAGCACATACTAAATTCTTTTTTTCATGTGCAAGATATACATAATAATATTTAGAAAACTGATGCTATACAATAATCATAAATAAGAGTCTTAAATGATTTAAGCCCAATATTTAAAAAACACAAGAAAATAATGTCTAACTTTCAACCAACAAAAAACAGGATATGAGAAAGCTAAAATAATAGTGTGGTAAATGTGGACCATAAATGGAACATAAAATATAATGGAGAACATGGTAGAGTTTATCTGTAATCATAGTAGATAGAAATTAATTCAACTTGCTGATCAACAATTTCTCACTGTGTCAGAAAGAGTCTTTGAGACAGATCTGTGAGCTGGAAGCCTGCTGGAAGGGCTCTCCAGAACAATGCTTATGGGGAAGGAGGAAAGGAGGATTGTGGACAGGAAGAAGTTGAGCACAGGCTTAACCCTCAGCTCATTCCACAAGAAATTCAGAAGCTGGAGTGGCTTTTCATCCGGATCCAAAATTGAGGCAAGTTGGTGGCACAGACACATTCACCAGATAGATGCTAGGTATGGGCTGACAATGAGAGGTGACGTGACCTTGAGGGAAGCTGCTCCCTTCAGCCAACAGCAAATCCCAGGAAAAGATTCTCAACTGTGAGTTATAGGCAGCACTGCCAGGAGTGGATGGAGTGAGCTTTTCCATCTTGAAGAGGGGAAGGGAGGAGGTGCAGTTTGCAGGACAGTCTGTCCTCTGAGTCCCATTGAGTGCTATTTGCCTCATGCTGTGTGTTTATGCATCTCAGCAGTCTCCAAATTTCCAGCTGCTCTCTTTCCTGGGAAAAGGTACAAGAGAAAATGGGACAGACTGTAGTTCCCACAAACACAATCAGTCTTGGGACCACAACTGCTTCTCATTGTCTTTCTGCACCCCTTCAAGTGCATGTAGCGCCTCTACTGGTATAGGTGACAATAACAGCTATGTGGAGCTCACACCTTCGTGTGGATCTGACCTTGGGCAGTGGATGGTGCACTAGTTCACTTATACCAAGATGGTAACAAGGGCGGTAATGAGAAATGCCACAGGAGATCACTGGGTGTCAAATATATTCTCCTCTGCCTCTACATATCATCGCACCCCTTGTTTCCCTTGATGACCAAGGTTAAATCTTCCCTCCAGGATGGAGTCTCCTTTCCTGGTCAATTAGTCTTTTCACACAAGGAACCTGAAATAATTAGGTGGCATACAGCCACAACTTAAAATGTCATGAAAGAATTGTGACATGTCACAGTAAAAGTGTTTCCCTCTGGGAACCAGAACCTGTAGATCCACAGAGCCTACCTAGAGCATAAGAGATAAGAATTATGTACTTACCATGTGGATCACTAAACATGATGGCAAACTCCTAATTTGGTTCTTAGATTTAGGTACTTTATTTATTGGAGTCAAAGAACCAAAAAGCCATTATTGATTTAGATTAGATACTATGGCCTAGAAGATAAAGCCCTATCCTTTCTGGGAGTCCACCAAAAGCTAGAGGCTCAATTTATGGATGTATGTGGTGGGACCAATGGGTCCCATGGTAACATGATAGTGCTTCACCTCCTTTGTGTAAATGGAGTTTCTTCCACTGAAGTGTTACTATGTGAGATTCCTTGTTGTTATAACAAACTTTCTTGTCCCGGCCAGCCAGGATCCGGGGGGCTCTCAATCGGCGGTTGACTGGGAATGAAGTAGACACACTGGTCCTGAGTTCTCCAAGCGCTTCATTTCCCTCTCTCTAGAGGCAAAGCTTTTCCTTCTCTCACTAGAGGCAAGCTTTTCCTTCTCTCTCACTAGGGCAAGGCTTTTTACAGCTTCTCTCACTAGAATCACTGTTTCTACCACCAAGGCTTTTCTTCTTTTGCTTTAGAGTCCCTGTTTCTACTGCTAAGACTTTTCTTCTTCTCTCATCTTCTCTCACTAGAGTCCCTGTTTCTACTGCTGAGGATTTTCTTCTTCTTTCTTTTTCCCCGCTCTCACTCCTGCTTCCGATCTCGGTCCCTCTCTCAGTCTCGGTCCCCTGTCTCTCTCCCTGTATGCCCAGTATTTATTTGTTACAACAACCAATAGGGACACAGTGCAAACACATTCAACCAATTGTAACAAATGAGCGGCCAAATACCTTAGTCATGTGGTCAGCAGTTTGATAATTACTCGGGAAGATACAAGCCAGCTGGGCAAGTTACAAGCCAACTGGGCCTCTTACAGAGTTGTTTACCACTAATTCTTTTCTCTGGCATCTGGCCAAGCATCATGTTGGCCTCAGTCTCCAACACTTTCTAAGCCTTTATGTAGTGATTTGAACTGAGGTCACTTGGGCAGAGAGTCAAACCCATGCAAAAAATATGTCTTCCAGTGCAGAAGGGGTCAATGTAATAATTTACTTGTTACCAGGTATTACTTGGTTTCATTGAGTTGGAGGGGCTCTGTTGCTGGGAAGGTAGATATCATATCCTGCAGTGGAAATACCCACACTTGATTTGGTGAGGGGAGCCCATACTTTTGATCATAGATACCTTCTGTGCCAACACTGGGGTGGATACTAAAAGAGAACGGCATCAGCTGTCTGAACTGCTTGTTTAGTGCCCTTTCCACTTCTATGATAGAATGTCTTTGGTGGGCATTAACATATACACAAATCCTCATGCTTTGTGAGAATTTTGAATGTCGATCTACATGCCTCTTCTCAAGGCCTTGTCCTAGACCTGACAATAGTTTATTATTTAATACTCTCAATGAAGCTTCCAGGCCATTCACCACTGCCTATAAATCTAAATATATTTTGATCTCAGGAGAGTTTCATTCCACACAAAGTGAAAATTCAGGTGCATTGTCCAGAGTTCTGCCCAATGGCAGTATTTATTCTCAATGCTGTCACACAGGGTGCCCAAATAACGTGGCTGAAGGGTAGCTGAAATTCATTTGGGGATTGCAATATGTGAGCTTCATTCACATGTTGAGCTAAGTCATTTATGAATCAAGTTCAAGCTTTATTTCATCATCAACTCTTTGTTGGGTTCGCTTTTCTCCACGTGGAATTAGTATAAGCAAAGGGAGAGCTGCAGAGGCAGCAGTCATGGGTGACATGAGAGTCTGGATCACCAGTTCCTGAGCCTACTCATGTTCTCTATTGAGTGCTTAATCCCATGTGTACGTATCATTCCCATTTGATAAATAGATGGCTATCAGGCCCTTAGAGTCTGATCCATTTTGTGATTCTCATGCTGATGCTTACCATAAACTCTACAAGGCATCTTTTCCATCATAGATACCTCTATTACCATAGATTCTGCTGGTAGCACAGCCCAAGAGGTAGGCATGTTTGCTCTGTAGCTTGGATTTATTGCAATATCTATTCCTAATCTGGGTTTAATTCAAACAGCAGTATCATTAGGTAGATATTTGTGCTTGTTTCATAATGATGATATATATGAGATTTGATATGTTCTCCTTTCTTTTGGAAGGAATTTTCCAGCATTGCCCAAACCAGCATGTCCTTCAAGTGTTAATAATTAGATTCCTATGTCTTCTATAGTATTTAAGATGTTGGTTACTTTCTCATCCAGTCTGATTAAGATGATGCCACTGAAAAAAATGTACTATTATGAAATTTTATAAAATGCCCACATGGTCCAAGTCCCTTCAACCTCTATCATGAGAGGATGGGAAAGTTGGTGTGATGGGGTCCCTTTCATGTGAAGACAACCTGCTTCTGATTTTTCTTCTGGTCCTGATTCCCAAAATGGATGGGAAACAATGTACCTGCCCAATAAGCTGCTATATAGCATGTACTTAAACTGCTCTGATCTGTTCTATAACTTTTACTACAACTTTAACAGCAGCTACTCTTCGGTAGAGTTTGATTAGTCTCCTGTAATTCACCAAAATTTGTTTTTTGAAGGGACCAGTCAAATGAATTAAGTGGAGATATGACAAGAGTCATTACCCATGCATCATTTATTCCTTCAGGATGGCACCAATTTTTGTCTATCCCTGGAACACAATGTTGCTCTGCATCTATCATTTGTTGAGGTTGGGAGATTAGAATGGTTAGTTTTCCTCTTAGACTTCTCTACTTACTCCAAGAGTTCTTCCCCTAGAGACAAAAGAATCAACACATCAGTTCTGCACCTTGCAAGTACGTCCATTCTAAGTATTCATTTGGTAGGTGGGGAAAGGACTCAATGAATGGATCTACAAGCCCAGTGAACCTACTGTAAGCTGAATCTAGACCATGACTCCATTAGTATGTTCCTATACATCCTCATTCCAACAGGGGCATGATGGTTATGCTTCACATCCCCAAGTATCAACTCCGATCTGGTGACCAACATCTTTTCTAGTACCTGAGTAGTCTGCGTATTCCCCCGTCCCTAGTGCCTAGTTACTTGCATCAGTGGTTCCTCTTGAGAAAAACTTCTATACACATCCTGATGGTATTGCATAATCCTTCCTCTTGAGGATCTAACTTCTCCTTCAGCCATTCAGTTCTGGATTTAAATTCTGATCTATAAAATGGTAGGGTCATGGGTTTATTGAAGTAGGTACCCAGAGCTTCCTAATCACCCATCCTTGAATAATTTTGATTGTATAGACTGAGCAGTACCCTTGTAGGTTGCACATCCATCTTGCCTCTTGGGTACTGTGTGCTATACAAATATCTTCATAACTCTGTGTAAGTCACCACCATTCCCCTTTTTCCTGGCTGCCATTCAGACCGGAATGCTTGTTTCTATAATTGCAGCCACCTGCCTTCTCACAGTTAAACACCACCAGCTGGCCTCTATTATTTTGAGATCTTATCACATCCCACTAGTATCAGATCCATAACAGTGCTGTTGATACCCAGCTCAGTGGTGCATTCCTAATGGTTTTGGAAAACCAAAGGTCTCTGGTTTCTCCCATGAAACACTGCAGGATGGTAAGGTTCCTAGCTGTTCTGCTTATCACTGGGAGAAGATGTAAGCTGAAAGGGGCCTATTATGACTGGAGCAAGTGTTAGGCATTCCTAGTGAATGCAAAGACCTGAGGTTAATCTAGATGATATTAGGTGATGTCTATTGCAAAATTATTGACTGTATGATCCTCAACAAGCTAGTTGTGCCTCTCTTTCCCTTATGTAATATGTGCACAACTTGTCCAGTCCCAGCTGGCAGGAACCGGACAGCGCTCAATCGGCAGTTGACTGGGAGTGAAGTAGACCCACTGGTCCTGAGTTCTCCAAACGCTTATTTTTCCCTCTCTCTCTCTCTCACTAGAGGCCTCCAAGCGCTTCCTTCTCCTCCTTCTCTCTTTTAGAGGCAAGGCCTTTACATACATCTCCTCTCACTAGAGGCTTTTACATCTCCTTCCTCTTCACTAGAGGCAAGGCTTTTTACATTTAGAGTCAAGGCTATTCACATTTTCTTTCTTTAGAGTCCCTGCTTCTACTGCCGCACTAGAGTCCCTGCTTCTACTGCCGAGGCTCCTCTTCGCCACCACCGCCACCGCCTAGTGGCTCCTCTTTTTCCTTGTATGCCTGGTATTTATCTGTTACAACAACCAATAGGGATACAGTGCAAGCACATTCAACCAATTGTAACAAATGAGTGGCCTAATGACTTAGTCATGTGGTCAGGCAATTTGCTAATTACTAGGGAAGATACAGCCAGCTGGGCCTCTTACAGAGTTGTTCACCACTAATTCTTTTCTCTGATATATGGCCAGGCATCATGTTGGCCTTAGTCTCCAAAACAACTGACTTTAACACTGTTATGTTACTAGAAAAAATTTAGAAAAACCTTAAAGTGGAGTCTTTATTAGCTTCAGCTATCCAATGATTTGTTTCTGAGTTATGAAAATCTTTAAATCTATTCTTTTAGAGAATAACATTAACTCTAGTTTAAATTTCCCACTAAGAAGAAAAATGGGTGCTTAGATATTTTTGTTTTTCACCTAAAATCAAAGTCACAAAGATTTTCTCATATTTTTCCAGATATTTTAGAGTTTTCAGTTTCTCATTTAAGCTATGACCAATTTTGAGCTAGTTTTTGCATATGGTGTGAGGAATTGATTGGGTTTCATTTTATGTCATATGGAAATTCAATTTTTTCATTGTTTCATTATCATATATAGAAAATAGAATTTGTTTACTGCATTAGCATTTCTCCTTTGTTGAAAATTAAATGAGTATACACACACACACACACACACACACACATACTTACCTCTCTCTCTCTATATATATATATATGCATATATATATAGTTAAGTTTATTTCTGGACTTTATTTTGTTATATTGAATTATTTATCTAACTTCATACCAATACCATACTGTCCTGATTACTGAAAGATTAACATAAATATTGAAATCAGGTAGTGTAAGTCCTCCAACATTCTTTATTTTCAAAGCTGTTTGGGCTACTCTAAGTCCTTTACATTCTTATTCTAAGTGTAAAACCAGATGACAAGTTCTAAACACATACACACACAAAAAAAACTTGTAAAGATTTCTATGGAATTGAATTGAATACATAGATCAATTTGGAGAGATCTGGTATTTTAACAACACTGATAATTTTCATCCATGAATATAGTATATCTGCTCACTTATTTAGGCCCTCTGTAATTTTTCTCAGTGATAATATGTAATTTTTGATTAACAGTTTTTGCATGTCTTTTGTCAGATGTATCCTTCAGGATTTCATGTTTTCTTGATGCTATTATTAATTGTATTTTTAAAATTTCAGTTTCTAGTTTTAATATGTATATATATATAATTTAATTTTCTATATTGATTTTGTGTCTTATAAAATTGTTAAGCTAATATATTAGTTTTACTTACTTGTTGCATATTTTTACCTAAACAATTATGGTTTTTACAAATAAGGTGTATAATTTATTTATTTCCAGTCTAGAGTGTTTTTATTTTCTTTTTACTGCCTTACATAGAAACTTCAGTACAATTTTGAGAATAAAAATGTGGGGGTCTGACCTTTGCTTTATCAGCTGCCCTGGATCTTGTTGCTGCTTGCATAAACTCCTTCGGGAGGGGCTGCTAGATTGTGCGTTGTTAAGCTTGAAAATCAGGGTGTTGACATGGGCTTCAGACATT
Source organism: Aplodontia rufa (assembly GCA_004027875.1). Classification (NCBI taxonomy): domain Eukaryota; kingdom Metazoa; phylum Chordata; class Mammalia; order Rodentia; family Aplodontiidae; genus Aplodontia; species Aplodontia rufa. Next base: position 6,443 of record PVKS010008464.1, on the reverse strand, counting down.
TCCATTTGGTATCACCTGTCAATTATACTAGATCCTTCAAAAGGCTCATGTAAAGGCTTATTGGTCAAAAGTGTGCCCCCGAAATCCAGGTGTGGCAATGAATGAGCTAATGTAGAGAGGCCTCCAGGGGGCAGGGTGAAGGCCTTTAAAAGAAGAGGCTCCAGCCAGCAGTAGGGAGCATTTGCACTTTCTGCTGGCTGTGATGTCCCTGCTCCTTCTGGAGAGAGCTCTTCCTTTGGTCCAGAGCTCTTGCACTTTTCTGCTGCTCGTGGTGTTCCTGCTCCTTTGAAGGATGATCTCTTGCCAGCAGCTGAACCCGCCTATGCCTGGATCCTGAACTTCCCAGCTTCCAGAACTGTGAGTAATTGCTGTCCATGTTTGTTCTGGAGTGCAGTCTTGCAGCGTTGCCTTGACTTGTTTGAGATCACCCAGTGTTGGGCATTTTGTCGTAGAAGCACAAATGAACGAATAGACTAAGACAGTTACGTTGCCTTGAAAGAGAGATGTAAAGCATGGATATAAAAAAGAGAAGTAAAGCTTGGATAAAGAAAGACCGTTTCGGGTCTCCAGCCTGTGGTTTTTTCTCATCCCCAGTCCTTCCCTCAGGTCAGAATCCAGCTGGACCGGGACAAAAGTGAGTGTAGATGTCCTTGCCTTGTTCTTGATCTTAAGAAATAAATTCAGTCCTCATAGTTAAGAATAAACTTAGTTGTGGGTATATTGTGGGTCTTCTCTATTAGATTGAAAAAAGTTTGTATTTCCAGTTTGTTGAGAATTATTATTTTTAAACTATGGAATGATTTTGGATTTTGTCTAATGCTTTTTCTTTGCATTTAATTAGAATATTATTTTCTCCTTCAGTTTTTTAATATAGTGATTTACATTCATTTGTTTTCAAGTTTTAGGCTATGGTTGTACAACTACGATTAGCACTGGTATAATATCTTTTAATTTAATATATTGGTGGTTTCAATCTGACATTTTGTTGGACATTTTTGCATCTTGTAATATTTTCTTGTAATATTTTCGCTTGGTTTCAGTTTTAGAATAACATTTACTTCATAAAGAAGTTTTAAAATTTTCCTACTCTAAAATTTCCAGGTAGAATTTGCATTATTTATTTATTTTATGTTTGATAAACTTAACTAATAAAGTTATTTAGGCCTGGAGCATTCTTTTTAAAAGATGTTAATATAAAATTTAATTCCTTCAAAAAATGTAGAACTCTTCAGAATAACCGAGAAGATTCAAAGCCTGCTACAATATTGCCCAACTGATGGACTAGCCTTGAAAAGAACTGGGGCAAAGTAGAATTTGCTAACACTTCAAGAGACACAGGAAAGAGAACAAACTAAACCTAATTTTAATGAGAATTTTTTAAATTTGTTTATGTATATGGCAGTGGAAAAAATATGTTAAGGGATTTTCTTAATCTAAATTCTCCTAAATTTATAAGGTCAATTCTTATCAGGTTTAATTAATTTATATGTCATATAAAAGTAATAAACTAGATAGCTCATGGTTAGTGATAAATAATATTTTATATTACTAATGATATACTCAAAGTAACATAAATATCAAGAAATTAAACTTTTATTCATGCATCTTTTTTCACAAACTAATTTATATATTCATTGAATTAGACTCTAATTGGATTCATGAATTTAGTCATCCTCAACCACCATTTATTGAAAGTATTTTAAGTGAAAGTCACTACTCAAGGCCTGGAAATTTAATGCTAGCAAAATTAAAACTAAATCAACTAAAAAAATAAAAACATAACTTTGTGATCATCTAAGATTGTGATAAAAATTTTAATCCAGATATGTGAAAGAGTGGGAGTTCAGAAAGGTATTTGTACGGACTTTAAGTTCAAACCTCAATGATAAAGAGGAACAAAGTCCCACAAGGAAACAATTCAGAAACGAAACAGCAGTGATGGCATGAACCAGGTCTATCTGAGGTTCTCTGAAGCCAGACAAACCACAGCTGACAGGGGAGTTGCAGCCAGGGGAAGAGGGAGTAAGAGAAGGCTCAAACTTATGAGGCATGTTAGACCAGAGTACTTGAGTGTAGGAGAGAGGGCTTGGAGTAGAAAAGTGACATTCTGTGATTGAGTGTGCAGTAGATTACCCTAGATAGTAGACTCAGACAAGAGTGCAAACAGGTGATCAGGTGACAGGTGACGGTGGTCTGGAATAGGGTGATGGAAACAGAAATGAAGGCAAGCTGCACATGTGCTATAGGTATAGGTGCATAAGCAGATGTACTGTGGGATTAAATATAGAATTGGGGAACATCTTTCAGTCTGTTCTCACATTTTTGGCCTTAGCAACAGTGTGTGGTTTTGCCATTTTCTGAGATAGGAATTACGAAATAAGAAGATTTGAGGGAAAGGAAATTAAAATGTCATGCCACTATGTTAAATTTGGAGTCTCTAATGGATTCTCCAATGGAAATGTCAGATTTGCATGTGTTTATCAATGCAGAGCTTAGGGGGAAGCTATTCATTGATTCATTCATTTCTCAAGCACTTCTAAAGAACAATAATATATTAGGTAACTGTGCTAGTGGTGGAGATACTGATATAGGGGAAAATGAAGAGCATCCCTTACTTTCTTTCTCTTTTTTTATTTTTAAATTTTTTCTATATCCCTTACTTTAAAACGTTTGCTTTCTACTGGGAGAAACAGATACATAAATGCATAATTAGTATATAATACAAAAATACTATAATAAAGGGGCAGAGTAGTTTAAATATCAGCCAATGACACAGTTGTTATTGCTTAAGGGAGTCGTAAAGGACTTAGCAAGAAGTGACATTTTAAGAGTTGCTAGAAATTTTAAAGTTGGTAGTATTTTATCTTTAGTACACACATGATGCCAAGTTACTAGAGTAGAATTTCTGAAAATAATCTTGTAACTGTGTATGAGATCATTGAAAGCTGAGCTTAATATCTTCAGAAAGATAGTATGGGGAATTATTTTCAAATATAAATAGAGACAAATAGAAGTATCAATGAACTGCTTGTGCTGAAAGTAGCACATTTCTCATATGTTGTATTTTTCTCTGATTAATTTATCACATTTTTAGAACATTATCCACTAAGTAATTCAATGGATATCAATTTCCTTTCCATCTCCTTTAATAGAGTCTAGGCAAGTGAGAATTTTCAAGGTGTAGTTTAAAAATAGCAATACATGTTCACATCCTCTAGGTAGTTTCTTGGCCCCAAATATATACCAAATTTTATTTTTAATGCTTGCTGCTGTTATTACTTACTCTACTTAATAAAGGATTTTGTTAACTTCTTGTTCTACCTTTGTCAGTTTCTGCTTCACATGTAGCCTTGAAAGCAGCAACCAAAATGTTTGAAACAAGAAATTTAATCACATCTTGTGACCTCCCAGAAATTATGAGTCAGGGGTGGGGAGAGAATGAATAGGTAGAAAATTTTGCTCTGAATTCCTGGCCCAGAGGTAGAAACAAGGAAATTCTACCAGGAGGATGCGAGTATGACACATCTGCCAGCTTTTTGGCCCTAGTTTCCTGCCAGCCCAAAAACCAATAGCATCCTCCTGTGGATAGGGGCTCTTCCACCCTCTTGGTTCTGCAGAGCCTGCCTCCTGCAGACCCTTGGTGTTTACTGTGCTCTTGCGTGGAATCCCAATGTGGCTCTACATTACATATGTTGTCCTCCTCCCCTTGAGAATATGTGACTAACAAACCGCTGTCAATATCATCTGTCCATTGCTATGTGTTCAGCCATTTCCACAACCCACTGGCAGAACTTTCTCCACCACTGGAGTGAACAGGAGATAATTAAAACAATTTGGTATGGGAACACACCCAGCTCTGTGCCCTGGGCAAAGCATAAATCACTTTAAGAACAGGAAGTGGGGGCTAGAGCGGGGGCTCAGCAGTTACAGCGCTTACCTGGCATGCGAAAGTACACAGGTGCAAACCCCAGCACCGGGTACACAATTAAGTGTCAAAGCAACAAAAGCCATGTGAAAAACTAAATAAAAATTGATTCTCTCTCACTGTCCTTCTATCTTTATTAAAAAAAAAAAACCAAGAAGTGTACACCTTTCCTCCAAGAACGGTGATTTGATGGCACCTAATTTCCAAGATAACCGCAAGAAATAGTTTTCCTGTTGTGTCAAGTTAATCTTTCCCAAATGTTTTGGAAACTTGATGTTGCATGTGGAAGGCTCATGCTCACTTCCTGCCTTCCTGCTTTCATCTCCACGATACCATTTGGTCTGGTCCTCTACCTGCATCATTGTTTTCATTTTCAATTCCGCATGGAAAGTCTTTTTCTAATGATATTCTCTTCTCTGTGTGCGTGCGTGTCTATTGCGGGGGGTGGTGGTGGTGGTTCTATTGTACCTATCAGTGCACAACTTGCTACCTTGGGGAAGAAGTCCAGAAACAGGGTTTCTGCCCTATCAGATCTTTTCCAGACTCTTGTGGCCTTGGATTTTTCATCTGTGATGCTTCAAGTTTTGCTTGGAGCCTATTGTTTGGGCAAGAGTTCCTGCCATGTTTGGTAAAGAGATTTGGGTGGGTCTCATCATTTTTATTGGAGAATTATATTCTATGGCACCAGAAAACTTTTCCTTAAAACATAAAAACTTCCTTATAAATCCAAGCATAAGCAATAGGTATTAGTTATGATTCTGCTCCTTGGATTGAGCATGGCGAATCAAAAGTTGACTAATATCTATTATCTGTACAGGTGTGCCCAAGACTATTCACACAATAGACTGCAACCCAATTACAATCGAGTCTCCAAATGTGTTGACTTTTCCAGAAATAAGTCAATGTCATCAACTTTGTAGGCATTGCATGCACATGGGTAGCCACTCTAGTTACAGAGGGTAGCATGCATAGATACTCATCAATTTCCCATTTGTACAGTCAATTTATCTCCCTTCCCCACTGCAAAAATATTCCGTTTCCATTTGAGTTGGATGGAAGATGTGCTTCCATGTGCAAGGGACACCCTATGAGCTGAAGCTGCAGTGAGAACACTGCGTTTTCAGGGAGGAGGAGACTGATTTCTGTAAAATGGACTCAAATGGCAACTGAAAGTAAGAGTTCCAGAACTGTCTTCCCCTGCTGTCTGACAATGATCCTTCCTCTTGTGCCTGCTTGTTATCTTACAGGCAGAGGGGAATTGTGACTTGATGTAATTCGTGGCAGTTTTACAAGGGAAGTGGGAAGGAAAGATGAGCACAATGCTCTAATTGACAGAGGTTTGTAGTACACAGTGATGGAATGGGATACTCAAAGAGGAAGAAAAGTATTTGGGGACTAAACTTGCATTTAAATGTCACAGAGTTCATTTTGAAAACGGTAAGAAACCCCACAATATGCAAATCTAGTCCAGGCAAGTATTTAAAAGAATTGACTGTAGTAACATGACATTTCCCAGCTCATATTTTGGTCTACCCTACAGCTTGATGATAATTTAATTCCTTTTTGAGTCTTTGTAGTGCTTTGGTGCATTTCCAAGGGCAGATTAAAGACAATTCCTGGGCTGTGGAATACATCTCCATTACCCAAGTTAGGACATGGTAATTGGTGCCAATGAAAGAATGCATTTACTTTGGGAGGGTTCTGAGATCAAACAGGTCTAATGAAATTGTCTTAAAAGGATTTTTCACCTCAGTTTTATAAAGTGTCTGTAACCCCATCAATTTACAATGAAAGTTTCTTTCAGTCTTTTGGAGAGATCAGTGTAGGCTTTTACTTTTGATGAAACAGAGTGGATGCCGCCCTCTATTACATCAGCTTATGTGATTCCAAGAACACCATTAGTCTGTTCATCTCAGACTTTTTGCCTTAAATATTGTCAATGGTACAGTTTCCACAGAGCAGGAATCTATGGGGCACATGGGACAAAAATTTCCTCTTCTAGGGAGAGTTCTTTTTTTTTTTTAACTTTCTTTTTTTTTCTTTTTTTTTTATTAGAAGAATATAGAAATACAGTTGAGGGAGAAACAGTATCAAAACATTATCAGTCAATGGATATAAACTTTGTTATTGAAGGGAAAAACCAGATCATAGATAACTACCTTGGATTTTACCTTTTGCAGTTTCCCCCAGAAGAACTCATGCGTTAACTGGATAGTTCGTGGAGGAATGACATCAGCTTCTGGGATGGTTCCCCCATCTTCCCAATTTCCAGTCTCCTATAAGTTCTTCATATACCCTCCCCCCTCCCCATCCCCCTCCCTGCACCTCTGAGAATCCTATAGAGCCATCCCCCTAATGTTCTGAAATTTGTAGTTTTGCGAGGTTAGCCGTCAGCCCTACTGCTTCCCCAAATATGTTAGCATCAACAGATGAGAGAAACCATTCGGCCCTTGAGTCTCTGAGATTGGGAGACTTCACTAAGCATAATTCTATCCATCTCCATCCATTTGATTTCAAA